>WMED01000261.1:0-38810 GCA_019650415.1 Pipa parva
ATACAACTCAGCCAATATCTCACTTATCCACAAACCCGGAAAAGACCCCAAAGACTCAGCCTCATACAGACCAATAGCCCTACTTAACTCAGGCTACAAGATATTTACAAAAATCCTAGCCAACAGACTAGTTAAGTGTAATCTTCCCAAAACTTATACATCCAAACCAGACTGGATTTGTAAAACACAGACACTCAATAACAAACCTTCGCAAAGTTTTATCCACAATATATGCTTATAACTCACCCCCACTAGCCAATTTACTCCCCCCAGCCTGCCTCCTTTCACTTGACGCAGAGAAAGCATTTGATATGCTAACTTGGGACCACCTCTCCACTTCACTAAAACAATATGGCCTCCAAGGACCCTTCCTCACTGCAATTGAATCTCTCTACACAACCTCGGCAGCCAACATACTAATCCCCTCAAAGAACCTAGTAACCTTCCCAATAAACTGAGGCACTAGACAAGGATGCCCCCTTTCACCCCTATTTTTTAATCTAGTCTTGGAACTATTAGCATGAACCCTCACCCAATGTCTCCCTGCACTAAAAATGAAACAACACAACCTCTCTCTAAATTTTGTGTTTTTAAAATAGATTTGTTTCATTTTGATGGACTTTTTATGAGTGTGCATTAAGTAAAGTTTCATAGAAAATAATAGGAAATAGCAGTGGTCTGTTAACGCAAAACGCAATAGATAAAAGATGGCTTCAGACAACAAAGAGTAAAAAAAAAAACAAAGCAATAAAAATAAAAAAAATCAGACATTCAAATACATTTAAAATATTCTTTCAAGTAGTTTGCACAACTGCCATGCCAATACAAATGGGATTTCTTCTATTGGTCCTTTAACCAACTGCTTTGTCAACATGCAAGACAAAAGAGCAGATCAGAGGACGACAGCCCAAACTGATCTCAACTGACTGAATGTAATTCCATTTCAGTCACTAGTTGCACAGGCAGATCTGTCAGTGAATGGCCTCGATTGCTGTGAGGTTGGAGACTGAAGATGGGAAAGCAAGGCCAATGAACTTGCCTGGGCATCCAAACTGCCTTTATTTAAAGAGTATAGCTATTTATAAGAAACCTGGTGTACCATCAGCCTTTAGGGTTACATCTAGATTTGTAAATGTTATTAGAAATACCTTGTAATTATGTTATTTTAACCCTGAGCACCCAAAGAAGGGAGTTTAATTTACTTCCCCGATATTTCATGGCTGTCAGCAATTTATTTTCAGCAATAACGTTGCCAACTGGGATGTTTAATTGTATTGGTGTGTGTATCCAGGTGTGAATGTAGCCAGGAGAGATAGGGCATTTTGTTCTTTTCGATTACTGGCCCTTTAATTAGTGAAACTTTTCAATTAAAATCATGCTGCACCCTAAGCTTAATGTTGGCAGGAATGCCTATTGTCTGCGCCCTAAGCTGAACGTTGGCAGGAATGCCTATTGTCTATATGAGCTGAGGTTGCCAACAACAAAGAATGCATAATACACCTAATGCACCTAACTGCAGAGCTTTAAAGGAGACCTAAAGCAATAAAATATTAAAACAAGTGTTAAAATGCTTACCTTATACAGAGCCGAATGATTACAGTCACAGCATGAGCTGTGCTGTAATTAGCCGGCAGCCGACGCTTCCCCTGATGCTTCCTGCACAGCGAACTGGCTGTCACAGAAGCCAGCTCGCAGCTCCTTCTTCTTCATTCCCCGGCTTCTACATCATCACGGTCATTGCGGGAGCGTTCTCATTGGCCCCACAAAGAACCTGATGATGTTTAAATTTTAAAACACCCGAGGTGAAACAAGGTGGGAGGATCTTTGCACTGGCTGGCTGTCAGACAACGCTCTGCAGGAAGTGTCAGGGGAAGCATCAGGAGCCGGCTAATTACAGCACAGCTCATGCTGTGACTGTAATCAGTCGGCTCTGTATAAGGAAAGTATTTTAACTGTCCTTTTTTATTTTTATTTTTTACTTTAGTTCTCATTTAACCACAGTTCTCTCGCATTGTAATTATCAGTCACCTGGGCAGCCAGAAAGTCAATACACATGGGCCTTATTCATGAAAGTAATTTAAAAGTCTGAACTCGCATTCATTTACCATTTCCCCAAATTCGGGTATTCAGAAAACTCTACAATGTGGCGATTTTGCGTCCAATTTGGGTGCTTACGATGGTCACTGATTTACAGAGTTCTTTTTATCACTTTGTGTGTGCATGCACAGGTAATTCACTTTGTCTAATTCTCACTTTTCTATGTATAATGACTTCAGGCCAATTGCTCTAACCTCTGTAGTTGCCAAGTGCCTGGAGAGACTGGTGCTACTCCATCTGAAGTCAAAACTTCCTGCCTCTATAGACCCCTTTCAATTTGCCTGTCAAAAGAACAGATCAATGGAAGATGCCATAGCTAAATTCCTGCACTCAGCCCTAATGGACCTTGAGGAAAAAGTCTCACACGTCAGGATGTTGTTCATCGATTTCAGTTCTGCATTTAGCACAGTCATGCCACCTAGGCTTATCCTTAAACTAGAACAACTTGGCATTGATTCCTTCATGCGGAACTGGATCCTAGATTTCCTGACAGATAGAAGACATTTCATTAGACTAAACAGCTCTGTCTCCTCCGTGATCAGTCTCAACACTGGTGTACCAAAAGGTTGTGGTTTAAGTCCTTTCCTCTATTCCATCTTCACCTACGATTGCTTTGCTATCCATAACATAAACCGTATCATTAAATTCGCCAATGACATCACTGTCATTGGCCTCATCAAGGGAGACAATGTAACGACCTACATGAATGAGGTACATAATCTTGTGGTCTGGTGTAACATCAATATGCTCTCTCTGAATGCCAAGAAGACCAAGGAGCTGATCATTGACTTCAGGAAAGGAGACTATGAACACAAGCACCCCCCCCCCCCAGTCCCAATCAATAATGTTGAGATGGACAGGATAGACAGCTTTAAGTTCTCAGGAGTCCACATATCCAACAACCTAATGTGGTCCCTACATTCCTCGAAGTCCCTAAGCAAAGCCCATCAAAGGCTTTATCTCCTTAGGTGTCTCAGAAGAGAGGGTGTCAATACACGAATTCTAGTAGACTTTATAGATGCTGTATAGAGAGTATACTAACTTACTGCATTACCGCCTGGTTCGGAAACTGTAGTGCCTCAGACAGGAAAGCACTTCAAAGGGTGGTCAAATTGGCGCAAAGGACCATTGGCACCCAACTGACTTTCATCGTAGATATCTACCAAATCTGCTGCCTGTCAAGAGCACACAATATCATTGCTGATGTACACCACCCAAACCATGGACTTTATTCCTTACTTCCATCTGGGAGACAGTATAGGTGTGTAAAAAGAGTTTTTTCCCTGACTCTATAATCAGACTGAACCTCTCCCTATCTGAACACTAGCTACTATGTACTTCTTCTCTAGCCCCCCTCCCTTTTGGTTCTACTACTATCCCCACCCATGTAATATTATACTCACCCATGTCTATTTCTTTTACCACTACTATCCATACCATGCACCTTATTTGTTAACTATTTATGTATTTATATATTTATTTATTACTAATTATTAGTATAATTGCTATTAATTATATTATTATTTTATTATGGATGCACCTGTAATTTCACTGATATGTATGTTTTTTTTGTACTTATCTAGTGACAATAAATCTAAATGAGCAGTGAGACAGTTAAGAATTCCAAAACATCATAAGATACTCTTCAGAACAGGAAATGAGGATATATTTAATTCTATGAATTGTAAAATTCATGTATATAGTTCAAACATTTTACTTTTCAATCAAGTTGCTATGCTGGTAATATCATATTAAGCAAGAAATCTGGGATTATAGGGGGATCATCAGACTGATAATAAAGCTGTTGTTACAGGACTAGAATTACTGTGATACAATGGTAAAAGCAGGTGTTAAAATAGAAACACAAAAAGAATTAAAATGCCAGAATAGAATTCCATTCACTATATGTTTGTCCTTTCTAAAAATTGTTTTGATTGAATCAGCCCTTTAGAGAAATGAGGCTTTTTGAATTATATTGTACCACAGAGCTTGCATTCATTCAGCAACATTATCCACAACATAGAGGCTACAACAGGGTGAAGAGGCTTGGGGAAGTAGCAGGCCCACTGGGGAATATGGGAAAGCAGAGGGTTACATGGGGAAGGGCACAGTGAGATAGAACAATTGGAAACAAAACTTGTTTTTCTTCTTAGTAACGTTTCCGGCTTCCTGAAAGACCACATCCAGTAGCAACAAATAACAGGCTGGTAGCACAGATATAAACCTTACTGAAAGGTAACGAGGGGCAAAGGAGACAGTGAGACAAAAGGGTTAATGAGGGGGTAAGGGGTAACAAAACATACAGGGATTCAGATAGGAACAAGCAAGGATATCGGAGACAGTAGAACAGAGTTAAGGGTAAAGACAAGGAAATCAGGGACAGCTGTATCACAGATAAGAGGGAGGTAGAAAGAAGGGTGCCAAGCAGAGTCTGTTTGGGGGAAATCATGGACACAAAGGAACTGAGCCTCCCAGAGACCATTTCAGTACAAGTGGACAAAGATTCCAGTATACCATCCCACCCAATGTACACCCAGCAACCCAGGGCATCATTTAGCCCCCAGTATATCAAACCTACTGCACAAGAAGAGAACCCCAAAGAGGAATTCTTCATCTTGAGGGTAAGAAATGAGGGGATGATACACATTTGGTTATTAGGGTTTGTAGGGGCCTTAAATGAAAGATTTACATGGACTTACGAATAAAAACACTTTTGAATTTTGCGGGGTGATGGGAGTTGTAGTCCAAGGACTGTAGATTTATACGGATTTGTTTTTCATCCCTCCACAGCCATCTCTAGTGCAGCAAGCTATAGAAGAAATACAATGCCGACTCTCTAAAGAGGAGGATGGGAATATGCAAAGTGTCTGGATACTGACAACGTAACATACTACTTGTCGCATAACATACTGCGTGCTGCATAACATACTGCCTGTCGCATAACATACTGCTTGTCATATAACATACTGCCTATTGCATAACATACTGCTTGTCATATAACATACTGCCTATTGCATAACATGCTGCTTGTCATATAACATACTACCTGTCATATAGCATGCTGCTTGTTGCATAAAATACTGCTTCTCATATAATATACTGCTTGTATGTATGTGTGGAGTTGCATATACGTGTGCCCATGCAAGCGTGTGTATGTAGAACTGCATGTGTGCCCGTGTATATGTCATTGTGTAAAATTCCACCTGTGTTGGTGCAATTGTGCATACAAATGTGTGGAGTTGTCTGTGCCAGTATATATGTATGAAATTGTACATGTATATGTAAGCCTGCATTCATGGTGGCATACATTTCTCCACATCATGTATAATAATTACTTACATGGATTAAATGGAATTCTGCCTGGGAATTATATTATTACTGTTAATGTTATTATTGATAACATTATTTCTATTTCTACGCAGCACGTGTTAAAATTTATTGTAGATGTGTGCTGCAGAGTGTGGATTATATATTCAGATTTAAAGGGATTTGTTGGCAACTCTAACTGACCGATTGTCCCTCAACACAACACCCAGTGCCCCAGTCTCTCCTCTATCTACTTAATCACTGTCTCCTCACCTGGGCCTCCTACTTGTCTTTTTCTCACAGGCTCAGCCATTGGGGAACTGAAAATGAAGTGCTCGTCCTGCTTTGTGATCGTTCGCTCCTGCTATGTTACTATGATTTTGTAGGTCTCTGCAGCTCCCATGTCTTCAGAATACCACTCAGTTACATTGATGCAGTGATATGGGGGCCACTATCGTATCCCAGGACAGCTCTTCACAAGTGAGTCTCCTAAGCCATGAAATAATTACAGCCTAATTCACCATTGTGCGAAGTGAGCCGCGAAGCCTTCGGCTTAATTTGCACATGGTGTTATGCACCCGCTGATGTCCTGCATGTGGACATCAGCGAGCGCATTAAAGGGATTCCAGTCCCGGCGAGGAGACTCGAGTCCTCTCGCCGAGATTGAAATTCCTTTAATGCGCTCGCTGATGTCCAAGTGCAGGACATCAGTGGGCGTATAACACCATGTGCGAAGTGAGCCAAAGGCTTCGCGGCTCACTTCGCACAATGGTGAATTAGGCTGTTAGTGTGTTAGCTATAGTTTTCAGAACTGTGCCTGATGTGAATATGTGGAAGTGACCAGTGGTGGACAAGCCCATCATGACACAATCTGGACATAGTTCTCTTCTCAATACCATCTAACACTGCCACAGTCCAAATTGACTAAAGTCCAAATTCACATCGCTACAATTCAAGTCACAAAGCCAAAATAGTTGCAAATTTGCTTCTCAGTATTGACTAAGCTGCAAATACACTAGTCAAATGGGAGGACAGTAGTGAAAGCTGTCAGACGCGTAGTGTGGAGAAGTCAGTCAGATAGAAGTAGGATCCAAAGTCATGCGGATTGAGGCGAGTTCAACAAGTGAAGGGCAGTGACGTCAGACTCACAGTGTCCCTCTAACTGTATATAAGTGAATAATACATCTGTTTCTATGTCACTTTGTACCTAGATCATGTTTAGTAGTAGACTAATTTAGTCACAATTGCCATTGTCACGTTTGATGAAATAGTCACCTTACACCACATCGGAGTCCTGCCATCAACCCCCCAATTTGCCACTAGGATGTGGCGAAGTCAAACAGGTGAATCCAGGGCAGTTCACCTAGTTGCATTTGTCAATTCTGCACCACTCCTCAATAGTCAATAGTAAAAGAACCAGAGCACGCGCACGCAGAGTAATGTGAAGTGTTCTGTAAGTCGCAATTATTGTAGCCGCTTGAATTGGTTGCGTATTCGCCACTTCTCAGATTTTAGTCAATAAGCAAACATGGGTAAGTGGTGAATAGAAGTGAATTCATAGCTCTATGTGACTATTCAGCCTTTAGTCAATAAGGCCCCGAGTCTCTCAAAACCCTACAGTTGTCACACCAACTTTTAGTTCTCATTTCCTAAAAGTCTCCATCACACATTATAACATTCGCTATCTCAGTTTCTCTGCTGTTCTCACACACTCTATGTTTTCTCTTCCTTCACACTTGGTACATTCCCACACGTATTACTCCTACATCCTTTTCTCCCATTCTGTTCTCCCTCTCTGTGCAATTCTTCTGGACTCCATGATGCTCCTCCTTCCTACTCTATCTTTGAACCCATTCTTCCAGCCTCCTTTTAATCTTCTCTACCTCAATCTTGCTTTTCTTTATGTCAACATGGATTTATCTGCTCCTTTTACACTATCCATTTCAGACGGGAAGGTCCTGCTCTCCAGGTTCAGTGGGACAAACTACGCCCTCCACCCTCTTTAATTTCCCGTTGGAATCCTTGGGCAGATGATCTACCCTATGTCATCCTCACTCATCATCCAGGAGCAGCAAAGCAGGGAGAGCTCCAGACAATGTGCAAGGTGAACAAAATGAAATGTAGTGGGCTAGAATGAGAAGGGGCGAATAGGAAGGAAAATTAACCTATCTTTGTATTATAAGCATCTGCCTCGTCTTACTAACTAACTAAAACATTATATGCAGTTTTATATTTTCCTTGTATTCTTGAAATTTACAGTATTTCTATGGATATTTATATGCACCCTTCCTTTTTTTTCTCTTTATAGCTGGAACAGTTCATGGATCATCTTGTGAAGTTGGTGAGATTGTCTTACGAGCAAAATCCTATTCCTGGCCGAGCCAATGGACTCCTGGTCCTTCACAGATCGGTGAACATGAACACTTCCCTGGGGCTTGTTTCTCTGTTTAACTCAAGCATTCAACTAGGATATGCCAAATCCAGATATGGCTTTGGGTTCTGAATACAGAAGACTTAGTTATGAAGTCTATCATTTGTGCATTTCAGGAGGTACATTAGCAATTGCAACAGCATAGAGATGTCAAGTTCGGTGGCTGTAGAAACTTAGGTGACAATTCATATGGGCATAACTTTCTGTGGATGTGACTTGCTTTATATGGATCTTTTTGTGATGATTGTGCTAAAGAAACAGCACTGAAGCTTATTATGTCAGCATATGCCTAAACTGTGTTTAATAAACCATAAACTCTTAGGTCTACTTACTGCTTACTTAATTTCCAAGCATAGTCTATATTTTGCTGGTTCTTTCTGATGACCCATTATATCCTTTAAATTGTACCAGTATATACAGTATTCCTCTCTTATTCACTCATACAGCTACTCTTCCTTCTGTTGCATTCCTAAACCTTCCAAATAAGCACTCCTCCAAATGCAGTCATACAGTGAACGGAAGAGCTTTGTCTGTGTGATTCATGATTACATGTAAAGTGAAATCACAAATGTCAGGTTCAACATTTGAATATTAAAAATATTTATTTGGTAGAGTTTATCCTCCTGATTCCCCAGCTCCCCCCCCCCCCCCCCCCCCCCCTCCCCAAAAACACACACCTTTGTCTCTGACTAGGAGAGGAGAGAAGCACCTTTCCATCTAAACCGTCTATAGATATGGGCCTTTTGAGCCTACAGTAAAATACAGTGCTGTCTATGGATGTAGCTACATCTCCTGACTTTGCCAAACATCCATTCTTATTTGATATTTTACTAGTATCTAAGATACTGTAGCTCCCTTTATCTCCTAGTAACGATCCTTCTTAACTTAGTTTTCACAGCAGTAGGTGTATTTTTCTTCTAATAACCTTATATTCCATACTTTTCAGCTCACCTGCTCCTCTCCTGGTTTACCATCACAAACCAGTCATATGTAGTTATTTTGCAAATTAAGCTACAGTTGTGTAGGTAATGCTATTTAACCAGTAGCGACCATACTGGACCCAGGGATTTGAGGGGCCTGCAAAGAACACATGAAATAATAACAATCTAGTATAAAAGGTCCTATTTATCTCCAATTTAAAGAGAAGCACCCAAAGAGGGATTGTACAAAAACAGCTGCTGTTTGTGGATAAATAACAAAGAATAAAAAAAATATGCTGGAAAACATGTGATTGTTTATGAGAATGCTGGGAGTCCTAATTCAGCAACCATTAGAAAGACACAGGATTACTGTATCCGTCCTACTCATTCTGGCCAGCAATAGGCAATTATTGACTTTCAAGCTTAGAGAGGATGATGGATGTTACAGTTTGGTAACACTTAGAAAGCTAAAGCTTCCAAATAGTGATTTTTACATTATTATTGTGGCGGTATACATATATTTATTACATATATTATGAAAACTTGTGCCTGATGCTAATCTTCTGCTTGCATTTTGTATTTTTCCCTTACAGAGGGCATTGTAGGTTACAGTATAAGCAATGTTACATTCCCTCTAATTAATTGCTTGTATGGTGGTCCGGTAACAATACGCTAAGGGATTTGTGAGCATTGGGCCAAAAACAGCTTGTGCAAAACTGGCATTGACAAAGTAGTCTGCTTTCTATGTGCGCCGATGAAACAGATGGGCCACCTACCCAGTTCTGTAGAGTGGCAAGAGTTATTACCCAGGATGAATGGAGAAGAGAAACACGTGAATAAACAACTGCAGGAATAAAATATTCAATTTAGCTTTAATTTTACTGGGAATAACAACCATTAGAGACAAATTCAGGCCCTATAGGAGAGGTTGTCAATACATCAGCTTGTATGTTCTCATCTCACAATCTGGTGTATGGCTAGCCTGGATAAACACATTTCTAGTAACAGAATATAGAATAATAGAATATAAAAACACAGTTAATATAGGTGATTACTCCCCACCCTCACCTGCCACCAACCACCCCCTAATCGCTTGCCTCCCTTACATACCACAATCCTACAGGTAATACCCAGAAGCTACAGACTACAGATGGTCATAGCTGGTATATGCAAGCACATACAAATATACTGAGGGTGGAGCACCATGGAGCAGGAAAGTGCCACCCCCACATCCTAGCTCTCCATCCCGCAGCCCACCTCCCCTAAAAATGCGTCTTGTAGATCCAGCTAAATTGCAAATATGAAAGAGGCTGTTTTGATCTGGGGTCTGCTCCTCTTTTGTTGCCCCATTGTGCATTATTTTAGCACATACTGTAAAACTGTGACAAACCTTTCAAGGGCTTATTCATCAAAGTGAGAATTTGACTGTCAAAGTGAATTTCCAAGGCTCTGGGTCGATATATTCCTGTAGTCGAGCAAAAAGCATCAAATCCCATCTCTTGCATAGCATAAGGTAGTTGGTTGGAGGGTAAGAACCCTGCCATCAACCCTCTAATTAGTCACTTTGATCTGGCAAAGTAGAACTGCCGAATGTGACAAAGTTATGACCCAGGCTGAAACAAGGCTCCATCTGCCCATTCTAATCAGTAACTAGCCCGCTCCATGCCCACTGCACCGCTGAATTGTTATTATGAAGGAATCACAGTAATACACTTACCCAACTGGAAAATGTCTGTAAACACCAATACTGTATACGCTACAACGCAGCAATGGGATCTCTGTGAGAGCTGACCTGAACAATTACACTGCAGCCATTCTGGTCAACGCAATCTCGGCAGAGCGCAGAGGTCTAGAACCAAATTGTATCAGGTCTGATAAATAACAGGAGAGAAGAATCTGACTTATTCGTTAGTTTGAAGAAGAAAGACAGACGCTGTTCTTGAAAAAAATAAAAGGAAAGAAACAGGTCAACCACTGATATATAAAGAGAAATTGGAAGAGAAAGCCATCTCTGTGTAGGTGTGATTAGAGATGGTTTGACAGCACAGGGAAACAAAATGACTGTGATGTAGGTTAGTGTTTGGGTGAAAGTTCTAAAGAAGAATTAAAAGGGTGAGATGAATCGAAGGATTGGGGAATGGCAAGTACTGTGCAAATAAGGCTTCAGTCCTGCTGGTACCTAGTCCATTCCAGTGACTCAGAAATGTCATGTACTTTATGAATATAATGAGGTCCATAAATATTTGATTTTTTGTTGTATTTTGGTACCATTTTTAGACTTGGCATTCTTTAGAAAGTTGGAGGTGATATAGCCAAAACCCATATATAAAATTAACTTTCGTTTTTCTTTAGTGAGTCCAAGCCTGTGCCAACATGGCGGATCCTTTCAGTGTGGATGCCTGTATACAGGGGGCTGAGGGCTAGATTTAGACTTTTTATTGTACTATAGACATTCCTAAAACACTGAGGGGGTTATTGACTAAAGTATGAATTGTCGCGTAAAGGTGTGAATTCACCAGCTAACGACAGTCGCACACTACCCAATAGACGGCTACTGTCAACGGTTGCAATTTCATTATGGGAATATTGTTGCAGTCATGACTTTATTATGGGAATACTGTCACAGTCGCAGATTTGCTATGGGAATCTGCTGTTTACTCAATAAGGATTAGAGAATCAGGATGTAGCCACCCGAAGTGATGAGAATTCACTCCGACAGTCAATAACCCCCTGAATATGATCCAGCGTGCGTCATGGAGGTACAGCTGCCATATAATCCCTTTAAACAATACATGCTAGATCAGCGGTTCTCAACCTGTGGGTCGCGAGGCCGTCCCACGGGGGTCGAGAACCGCCTCCGACTCCCGGAAGTGCCGCAGGAACCCTTCTTATAAGGGTTCCTGCGGGTGATGTCAGCCGCAAACGTCACCACGTGACGCGTGGCGTGATGACGTCAGGGCCGGGGTCGCCGGCCGAAAAGGTTGAGAACCGCTGTGCTAGATCCATTCTCTGCAGCACTGATTAGCCATTGGCTCAGATCCATGCTGCATGGCTGCTTAAAGGGAAGTTTAGCCTCATAAAAACAAATTCATTTTGCAACCCTAAACCCACACAAACAATTTTAAAATACACATTAAACTATATGTAGCCCTTTAACAGAGAAACCCAGTATATCTCAATCACACACAAGCAGTAAAATGTCTTGCACATCCGAAAGGGTTAAAAGAAAGCATGAGTAGGAAGGGAAGGGTTATTGAATATGAATTGTGTAATGAAGAGTTAAATTAATGTTCACTGAGCAAGGAAGGGTTAAAGGTTCAGACAATGGAAGGCGGTAATTAGAGGGTTAATTGTGGCAGGGCTTGGCACATGAACTTCTTGTTATGGCAATGCAGACCATGGGTTAAGGGGTTAATAATGTCCCGGCTAGACTATTCCGGCAGCCGGCGGATTAAAGGGCGAGGGGGTTAATAGTGTGCCGGTATCCCCTCCCCTGTCCCGGGATAGACTGCGCCCCCTTCCTCTTCCCTCTATACAGGATGAGGCGCCCCCTGCTCCTGCTGTGTGCGTGGCTGCTCTCGCTATCCCAGCCGCTCCTCCTGCCGCCTGCGGACCTCCTGCTGTGGGATGGAGTGGCCCTCTTCTCCCGGAGGGACTGGTCGGGCGCCCGGGGCAGACTGCTGGGGGCGCTGCGGAGCCTGCGGGAGGTTCGGGGAGCCAAGCTGCGCTGTGCGGAGGAATGTGGGTTCCGCGGGCCTCGGGTGGAGGAGGCGGTGCTGGAACGGGCAGATTGCCTGGGCGCCTGCGAGAGGCTCCAACTGGGAGAACCTTCCCGGTACCGACTGACCCAGGAAACTGAGAGGAGCTTTCAGAGAGCCACCCCCTACAATTACCTGCAGGTCATCCACTACAAGGTCAGGGGGCAAGAGAGGGGGGGAATAAACTGCAAGGGGAGGGGTAATAATCTGCAGTGCAGGGTTTAATAATCTGCAGGAGAGGGGGTAGCTGATGGGGGGGGGCAATAAAATACAGAGCAGAGAATATGCATTTGGAGGGAGGGGAATAATAAGGCTATTAATATGTGGGAGCACCTGGGGTCTGGGACTACAGCAGTTAGATGCACAGGGGATGCTGGGAGGGTGCATTCTTTATTACTATAGAGTAGTTAACTGCTGGTGTCATCAGGGACCAGAATGCTTTGCTGTTATGTACAGACTTGCACACGTGGATATGTTTTGGGAATCAGCACAGACCCCCTCCCCTCCCCCACAGATGTTACATACATATAACACATGCACTGCACTGCTGTGGATCCAGTGTGTGCCAGCAGAGCACCAAGATTATTATATGGACTATACCATCTCTGAGCTGGCCCTCAACATATTAACCCATAACTCAGCGATAAACAGCTATAAATACATATTTACATGCAAAACTACAACTCCCTGCATGCTTCTGTCATCCTAACTCAGATAGTGGGAGTTGTAGTTTTGCAACAGGTAGGACTGCCAACAATTGCCTTTCCATTAAAGTATAAAATCCACCAATCCTTACCAGATCAGGCTGAGATCAGGTTAATTAAAACTGTAATTGTAGGCCTTTAACAACATTTAACCCTGTAAGGGGCGTCACTCTCTTCCTGCATAATCCTAAAACCTCTTCCAACCCAGTGAAACATCACTTTAAAAACTCTTCCCTCAAAAACTATAAAACTGTATCACTGGAACGATTCCATGTTAAACACAATCAGAAAGTAATTCCACATCTGCTTCTGGCAGACATATTCGATTCCCATGTGTGGTACATACAGGTCCACTGAAATAACCGCTCATTCTCATCTTAAATCCTTCTCTCTTGCTGCCCCTTATTTCTGGAATTCTATACCCCTCTACCTTCACCAAGAGACATCCATCAATATCTTCAAAACTAAACTGAAATCTTACCTCTTGGAGCATTAGCACTGGTTTTCATGTCTATATTTTATCCCTAAGCAGCTATTCTATTTTATATTTAATTTATTATTTAATTGGCACCTACAAGCTAATGAACTGACACTTTAAATTTATTAAACTTGGAAAAACAGTTTGCGCTATTTTTGCGAAATTTGCCTTGTGCGATACTTGCCATGACAAACTTTTTTTATTGAATAGATCCATGGAAAATTGGGAGAAGGCTTTGAAGATTTGCCTCGAGCGATACTTGCTGTGAGAAACCTTTTTTTATTAAATATATCTATAGAAAGGTAGACATACAGTATAGCTACCTTTCCATGGATATTTTAATAAAAAATGTTTCTCACAGCAAGTATCGCTCGAGGCAAATCTCATGATTCTTACCGCAAGAAACTTCAAAGCTTTCTCCCGATTAAACTCAGAAAAGCTGAAACTGCTTTTCCAAGTTTTTTGTGTTACTGTACTTGTATATGTTTATGTAAGTCTTCCTCCTATTTAGATTGTAAGCTCTATGGGCCAGGGACCTCCATCCTCTTGTTTCAATCATGGCCTGGCATTTAGAATGATGTATTTTCTTGATTATATGCTTGTAATTTACTTCACATGTTCTTATTTTTTTTTTTTTTTAAGCACTTTTCCCATGTCTGTGTTATAAATGTATTGTTGGATTGTACAGCGCTGTATAACCTGGTGGTACTTTATAAATAAATAAATAAAAATATACATACGTACAAATTAATGGTGACTTATTAAAATGGCCCAATGTTAAAGTGTAAGGCAACTCTGAGATGGGGTGGGTTCATCACTTAGCAATATTGCTGGTATAATAATAATATAAACCGATATAAAAATTATTTTAACAACACAAACAAGTTATACTGTGCTAAATTCAGAATGTAAGAAAAACTAACAGTTTCCTTGTTACAGAAATAGCCTTCTTCTTAAATGTCTGCATTAGAGAGATCACAAAATGCATTCGCACTGGCAGAATTCTAACACCTACTCTCGCTTGGTGTAAAACATTAATTGTGTGAGAGTCATAGTTTTAATGTCAAATTAACAACTATTCCTGCAAAAAAAAAATGTCTGGTTAGTTAATTTCCTACTCGGTCAGATGATGGGATTTATAGTGTGAATGCTAGAGTCGTATTAAAATGGAATGTGTCAACACAATAGTGTGACAGCGGACTAGCAATTTATTTGTGGATCTGAAGATTTTGGGGGCAACCACAAGAGCAACTGTTTGTGGTCTGTAGGTCTCTACGCAGTCTTTCTCTGAGGTATTGGCCTATGCCCATTGTTAAACTCTGGGACTTTAGGCGTAGTAGTGAACCTGGGCAATATGATGGCTGACTATATATTGTTATTATTTTGCAATGCGGGGGTCCCCCGTGAGAAGCGCCCACCTGGAATTTGTATATTTCCCCTGGCACTTGTTGGTGCAGAAACTTTCTTTCCTCTAGATGTAGAGGATTCCCTCTTGTTATACTTACAGTAATTTGTATAAATGGATCATGGGAGAGATCAATGTATCAGTGTTGGACTTTTCCACCGTGACACAAGGAAAATTCCCGGTGGACCCAGACCTCAGTTGGCCCTCCCGGAGTTTTAAACTTTTCCATTATGGCATATTCCTGAGGGTAGAATAAACAAGGTAGAGGTTTGGCGAGAAAAAAAATAAGGAAACATTAAAAATATAGTGATTAATAGTCCCTTAATCTTCTTCTTTTTTCTAGACTAAACAAACCCAGTTTTGATCTTTCTTGGCACTCTAGTTTGCCCATTCTTTTTATTACTTTAGAAGCCACTTTTGAACCCGCTCAAGCTCGACCACATCTTTCTTGTGCACTGGTGCCCAAAACTGCACACAGTATTCCATGTGTGGTCTGACCAAGCGGTATAATTATGTTCTGGTCATGTGCATCTATGCCCCCTGTGATGCACCCATTGATCCTATTTGCTTTGGCAGCTGCCACTTGGCACTGGTTGGTACAGTTAAGTTTATTGTCAACTAAAATTCCCAGATCCTTTTCCATGTCTGTTTTACGCAGTGTTTTCCCATTTAGTAAATAATGTAGACTTGCATTTTCCATTCCCATATGCATAACATTTAGTGCCATTATCAAGCATGTAATACAACTTTTACAGGGTTACAGAGCAATATTCCCAAATGATAACTGTCCCCAAAATGAATCCGTATCAGAAAATCCCAGAAAGGCCACTTCTATACAAATAATATATGTAATGCACTTTTCCCATGTCTGTAATATATTTGTATTGCTGAATTGTACAGCGCTGTGTAAATTTGTGGTGCATTATAAATAAAATTATACATACACACAAATAGTCATTAATACATTCCAGGTTTTTACCCCAGCTAAGAACAACACAATATGTTTATTATCTGTGATGGGCATAGTGGGTATGTGTGTGGGCAGTACCAGACTGGACAGCTGGTATACCAGGAAAATTTCAGGTGTGCCTGGCCCTTAGCGGTTCCTTATGGCAGGCCAAGTAGCTCCTCTTCCCGAGCCGGCTTTTCCTATGAAGTCGCATGATTTTGGCCAGTTGGGGTGAAAATGCTAGCCTCAACTAACAGGCCCAACACACATTGCACTAGGCAATGTCATTTAACCCATATTTATTCCAGCCAGCCTGGGTCTCGCCCTCCGAGCTTCTGGGGAATTATGGGAAAACAGTGTAGCAGTATTCAGGAAATAATTGTCAATGGTGAGTGAAGGGAGATGAAAAGGAAATACATTGGTCATAGGGCCCCTGATATCATATGTTATAGTGGGCCCATGAGTGATATATTTTCAGTTCAGAAAAGGGTAACACAATGTCTGATAACAAAAGAACTGTTGTAACCGGCACTCCCAAAAAGAAGTATAAAATCCATGTTTATTTCTCCATGTTAAAAACGATCAATCAAATTAAAAGCAAAAAATGTCTGTAAGGGCACCCCCTAACGCGTTTCGTGCTGGGCACCTAGTCATAGGTCCACATGGATTTTATACTTCTTTTTGGGAGTGCCGGTTACAACAGTTCTTTTGTTATCTAACACAGTGGCTTTTTCAACTGTGCACCCCTTGTCCTAACAGGACTGTGATTTACATTGTTACTATCACATTTGGGATTGAGCAGCACCCTTACAAGCAATTCTCATTTAATAACACAATGTCTGGCCTTTGCTTGCACTGGTACAGTAACATTGTGGGTAGGTTACTATTGACTAAAGATCACAATATGCAGTTCTACAGCAGCATGTGCTCAATATAAAACCTAGTATTATGGGTGGTTTTGTCCAAGTGTATATACTAATTGTCTTTTATAGGGGTTTTATAGTCTTCTGTACAAACATGCCCAGATTTAATTGGCTTGTTTGACCAGTTCAGAACAAAATGGTTACACACCTGTGCAAGTCTGGACAGCCTCCACATTGTTTCTAAGTCACCAACCGTTGATCTGGTCAGATTATGACTGGTGTAATGTAAATCTCTCCCTGAATTAAATCCCCCCACACACACACTCTTGGGAAGTTCTTCCTTTTTTTTTTTTTTTCATTTAAAAACCGTGCCCTAGGCATAGCATTCTAATTAATGGCTTTATCATTGCAGGGGTTGTGGGTGTGAAAAAGTAAAGGTAAGAATGATGGGGGGAAAAAAGAAATAATTTCATAAATTCAGAAAGCACAGTGTGATAAGAGAATTGAAAGCCCTGATAGATTTATTATGTTTGTCGACAGTAATGAGCGGTGCAGGAAGGGGAGATTGTCATCGTTTGTTGAAAAGGAGCATTTCTGTCAGGTACAGTATGGCAAAAGCCAAGATGGGAAGAATTTCCAGCTTAATGAGCATTGCTGAGAGGGAGTTTCTTTGTTGCTGTGAACAATGTACAAAGCAAGAGCCTTAAAAGAAAGTTCAAACAATGTCATTTTAGGAAGGAGAACAACAGACGTCTGATTCAGAAAAGATTTTCTGTGATTGTTGAGCACTTTTATAGTGACATTAGCTGCAATAATTTATTCAGTAAGGTCAGTTTCATCTATATATTATTTTTTCATTGATGAACTGCATTCTGACGTCACCAGTGCAGTGCCCACTCCCACCCAATAGGCTGTGCACTGATTACGTATGTCCCAAAGGCCAGCCGTCAGGTAGAGTGAACACGGATGGATGTCAGGGGGTTCAGGACATGAAGTCAAGGAATCGCGAGACAGGACTTGTTTCCTGGCGGGGCCCCTAATTGTCTTGTTTCCCGGTGCATCTGGTATAGTCAGATACACACAGATTAACTTCAGAATTTTTTTTTATTAAAAGACTGTATTACATGAGTTGATAAGAGTTTGATCACCTTTACTTTTTCTGCACTCCTGGCAATGAATCTTACTGTATATCATAAGCTCTGTTGGCAGGAACATAATGTCCCTATGAAGCCTGCATACCACGCTGCATGAAATTCTAATATTTTAAATATGAATCAAAGAGAAGTTTATTCCTTTGTTCTAGATTAAAGGGACTGTTCACCTTCAATAATTTTTGGTATATTATAAATGGTATTCTAAGACAGTTTGCAATAGGTTTTATTTTTTTTTTCTCGCAATCCTTGAATAGTTTTACTTTTTTGTTCAGAAGCTTTGCTTTTCTTGTTTACATTTCAGTGGCCTCCTGGTTGCTAAGGTGCATTAAACTGGCAACCAGCTGCTGAGCTAAGAACAGACTGAAGGGTGATATGGGACATATTTTTCAGGTTGTGCACTAATATGCTATATAAAACAATAAGTTTAAATTATTAAGTTTAAAATATCAATACCTGTGAACCTGCTGGGTTCATCCAACTCCTGTTTTTTTTCTAAGCAAATGCTGGACCTCCAAGCCCACCTTAGTTGCACCTGAGCCTGGTCCATTTTGATCAGAAGGAGCTTACGCGCATGGAGAGCTTAGGCAGGAAGTAGTTTGTGCTGATGGAGAGCTTAGGCAGGAAGTAGTTTGCGCTGATGGAGAGCTTAGGCAGGAAGGAGCTTGTGCTGATGGAGAGCTGAGGCATATTAGGTGTGGAAGGCACTCTCAAACTACTAAGATATCTTTACAGATCATGTACACCCACCCATACATGCCAATTTTTTCCTTGGGGTAGATGGGATCTTCCAGAAAGACAATGCAACAAGAGCATGACCAGGACTTGCAAGTACTACCATTGCCCCCTAATTCCCTAGAATTAAAAGCAATTGAGCATCTGGGAGCACCTCATTTGTTGTGTTCACACTAGATCCTCCCACACACCCCTATCAGTAAGGCATGGCTCCATATACCTGTAACAACCTACCAGGACCTTATTGAGTCTCTCCTACCGTAGTTGTCTAGCTGATGACCATGCTGCACACTGTGATCACCCTGGATATCAGATGGTGGTCATAATAACGTAGCTGGGCTGTGTATATGATTGCAATGAGCATGCAGTGAGAGACTGGTTATAAGTATGTTGTACATGTTTTCCAGTTGGAGGAGTTGAATGAGGCAGCATCTGCAGCATACACCTTCTACCTGAGGAACCCATATCATGAACAGATCCAAGGAGATGTACTGCGTTACCGGACAATGAAAGGCGTCAGCGAATCCAGCTTCAGAGACTTGGAAGAGCCCAGGCACCTGGTAATGACATGCTAGCTGGCCCAATTTATCATTTCTATAGAGAGAAACGCCTCCTATTAATTCCATATATATTGTAAGAACATTCTATTTTTATGTGATGTTAGTGTGTTTCCGTAGTTGCCTTGAATGAATGTAGCAGCATGTTGCAGTAGGTATTATTGCATGACTTTACTAGTAACAAACAATCTACAATTGGCTGGCTTGCTGAACTTGGAATTACTAAATCGCCTATCTGATTAGTATGTATAAGGGGCTCCCATGGGGAAGGGCATGGGTTACTTCTGTTAGTGGAATCAGGCTCTTCATAATGAGAATCCTACCCATGTGATTTAAATTGTAACCTTGAAGTGTATATATCTTGGTATTTAACTAGCAGCTAGCATAGCAGTGTGTAGATATAAATAATTCAATTTCCAAACCTTTTGAGCTGGGGGCCCTCATTTAGTCAGCTGCCTAAGGCCTTTAGCTTTAAAAGGCCCCAGTGATGAAGTCCTGGGGGCCCTCATTTAGTCAGCTGCCTAAGGCCTTTAGCTTTAAAAGGCCCCAGTGATGAAGTTTTTTTCTATCTTTACTTTCCTTAATTACTTCTATTTATACATTTTTATAAAACAATCACTTTGGTATCTGCATATTCAGAGAGATCTCATACAGTTGCCTTAAGTTGCCAGGTGCTGATATGTTCCTTTGAATGTATCGCCTGCATTTTGTGGAGCCAGCCCTGAACCTCTCCTTAATTATGTTTCTAAAACTGTTTCTTTTTCCTTTACACATAATACTCTTTAGAAGTCTCTCTGACAAACTCTAGAAGTCTCTCTCATGCGCTTTACTCTTAGGTAGTCTCTTTGGCTTGTGTATTCTTTCTTTTCATTGGGCACTTTGGTATTTATTTTGGTTAGTGTGGGTTTCTTTCCCCAGGTGCTGTATTCCCAGGCAATGTCTCTTCTGAAAGAAGGCAGGCATGGAGCAGCTGTTTGGCACCTGGAGAAATCCCTGGCGCTCTGTCTATTGGCACAGGAAGAATGCCGGACCCTGTGTGAGGGGACGCGAGAACAGGAGAATGAGATGCACAGGGATTTATCTGAGGTGATTGCGGGTATGTACCATGATGACTTGGAGAACTTGTGCTGAGGGAGTTGATATTCAGGTCCACTTAGGAATAGTCAGCTGAATGCTAAAATGTGTTCTTTTGTTTAGTGAAACACATTGTCACCAATTGCTTCTTCTGCCAGTAATACCCTTATGGGAGTGACATGGTTTCATGGGAATTGTAGTATATTTGGACAAGCTAATTTAATACTTAACTATTCAGGCAATACAATGGCACAAGCAAGAGATGAATCTAGAAAAGATATAATAAAAGCTGTTTAGCAACAACGCTTATCAAGTGCTAAGGTAGGCTTCAAGGTTTAATGTATTTTAGTTTGTTTTCCAAAACCGCCATGTGTACTATAAAGGATAATGTTACCCTTTCTGTAGTTTATCAGGATTTTAAAGTGCACCTGTCACCTCCAAAACTGGATTACTGAATTAAGTTCTATTAATGAAATAAATGTTTTTTTAAATATAGATGTATTTTTTTTTAAATGTATCTTTATACAGTGTTTCTCACTGTCTGTTTCCCTGTCAACCTGACTTCTTTCTCGAGTCGGGTTGGGAGGAGTTTATAGGAAGTGTCATATATATGATTGACAAGTTGCTTCCTCCTGCAATATTCACAAGTGCATTCATGTAAACATGCTCTTCTTTATAAAATAAATAAACCCCTGCTAGCAGGGGTCCCTGGGACCCCCACACCTCCCCCTGATCTCCCCAGCATCAGACCCCATCCAGCGCTATTAAAATCATTAACTGGCAAGTAAGCAGTTATGATTTAAAACACAATTATTTCCATAGCACTACTGCAATATTAGCGCTATGGAAATCATTAATACAACCTAAATAAACCCCATCTAGTAGGGGTCCCTAGGACCCCTACACTTCCCCCATCATCACCCCTCACTTGGCGCTAGGCTGAGTGAGGGGATCGCTAAGTGCAGGAAGCGGGTCCCTGGGAGCCGATTCCCTTCCCTCTACCCTTCTGTGTTCCTTTGGGGTAGGGTGGCATATAGAAATAAAAATAAGGGGTCTCTGCGACAGGGTGGGAGATCGGTACCGCTAAGAGAGGCTCCCTAGGAGCTGCTCCTCTTCCCCCTACCCCAATGTCTCTGTGGGGTAGAGGGGTATAAACAAAACTAGTATGGGTCCTTGGGATCTCTAACTCCCCCGCTCCCACCAACTACTAAATGGAGGTGGGGGGATCGCTTCCCACTGTACCCCCTCCCATGACCTCCAACCCCATCAGCGCTATGGGGTTGGGGGTCCTAACCTAATTATGGCCCTACCTAAGTCCTTCACCCCCTATCTAACCATGAGGTGAGGGGACTGAGGTGGACTCGCACCCCCTAGCTAGTCGGGTGTTGGTCTTTTACACAACCTGTTAAAAAAACAAAACAAAATGCCAAGCAAATAAACAATAAAAAACTATCACTCTAAGCAAAAGCAAACTAAAAAAACAAAAAGACAAAAAAAAAAACTAACAATCTAAAACATCATCAAAAATAAAAACTGTTTAAAAAAACTAATAGTAAAAAAAAAAAACTTTATTACATAAACATTTTCATTAAAAGAGCTAAGTAATCAATCTAATCACCACTCCTGAAGTCTTCTCTTCCGACCCATGAAGAAGTAGTCCTGGATTGGCTAAAGTTGTCTTTGACACCCTTGCTCCTCATCTTGATCCGGCATAATCCAAGGGTGTCTTCTTTTCTTGATCTGCTGCTGGCGCCCAATGCCTGCCGCTGCTGAGGATCTTCCCTCGCTCCTCAGCTATTTATAGGGTTCCCTGGGACCCTATTTATAACCGTGGAGCGGACCTTTAAGGCTACTGCAGGAATTGTATCTCTCTATATACCCTATTCCTGCTGCTGATTGGTTAATTGCAGCAGGGACGCAGGGACCCCTGCTAGGTGGGGTTTATTTAGTTTATACTACTTATTTCCATAGCGCTAGTATTACAGTAGCTCTATGGAAATAATTGGGTTTAAATCATGACTGCTTACATTCTGGTTAATGATTAATAGTGCTGGTGGGTGGATCAGAGGGTTGATGTCGAGGAGGTGTGGGAGTCCTGTGGACCCCCAGTGTAGGGAATCTTATTGATGCAGCAATATCAGCAGGTGTTGCTACAGCGCTAAGTATAGCATTTCATGCTTTAGTTACTGTCAATGCACATCCGATTTCTTCTAGTGCACATTGGTGAGATTTGGCAGAGGGAGAGAGGAACTAGAATATTGATTTGAGTGGAAATATATTTTGAGTTGCAGGTCCTAACCAAAACTGTAGATTCCAGATCTGGAAATCAGGACAACCTTGCAGTGAAACCTACTTTATAATCTTAAGTTTTGTTTTGATAATCCGAGTTCACTCTATAACTAGGCCTGTGGCCATGTGTATAAAGGATAATGTTCCCTCTTTTGTAGTTTATAAAGATATTAATAGTCACTTCTGAATTCCCTACATAACTCTGCCTGTGGCCTCATGCTTTTATATGTGGTCATGGAAGTCCTCATTGTCTATTGATATCCTTATACATTACAGAAAGGGCTACATTATACTCTATATCCCTTTCCTTCTCATTTTTCTATGTATTTTTAGTGATTTATAACTTTTGTTTCCCTACATTTCTATCCACTCTCAGACTATTACATTCAGGTTCTACAGTGCAAGCAGCGTTGTGTTCTAGAGGATTATGGGAGGAAAGGTCATAAGAATTCAAGAGAAAACATTATTATTTCCCACCTGTCTCTGCTAGAGGAGGGCTACACTAAACGTGAGTTTGCTAAGAGATGGGCACCTAACACGATTCTAAGTGTTTGACCTAAGTGTAACATTGGATGAGCTCTTCTATATAACCTGCTTCTGAACGCCATTTGATTTGTATCTTTTTCTAGTTGAAAACTGGGAAGCTGCAGCTCAGTCTGCCAGATCCTTGCAACTCTTTTACTCCCAGGACAAGACCATTCGAAGAAGAATATATGATTATGAGAAAAATCTGAAGGGACAGAGGAGTAGCAAGCCTCGCGAGGTAAATTCCCCATATGATGACAACACTTCCTCTATGCTTCTGAGTTCGATAAATGGAACGTGCAAATCTATAGTGAATAATATGCCTCTTCCAGACTTTTATTAGGATAATAGAAAGTTGACAGTGTGCTCCATGATCATAAAACACAGAAAGGTGAATGCTGTGCATTACAATTCAGAGGGAGCTTGCATCAGGAGGGGGCACAGGAACACTGGGGTAAAAGGAACCAGTCATTGTAGGCATGATGCAGCAAGACAATCAGATCTGTAGGCCCTCCTACTCCCCTTTTAATGCAGTACCCACCGGTAACTCAGTTTCTCAGTGCCCTCTTCACAGCAGGTCTATTAAAGACCCCAGTGCAAGGACTTCAGCCATTAACTTTGATCTGAGGGGATTGATACCTGATTCCAATAAATGGTCAAGTCTCACTTTATCAACCTCCTATATGGGATGCCCCACCAAGATATTTCCACCACTTTAATTTATCCTGGAGACAGTAGTTTGGTTTAGTTGTGATCTCACACTCCGCTATTGCGAAGTTTATTAATGCACTATGTGATGACTATTTAACTTGCTTATGAAGGAACAGTTATAGTTCATCAACAGGTTTAAGATGAAATTGAAACGTTTAAATATGTCACCAGAAGTTATATGGCTTCATTTAACTTGAAAATGCTTCATATTTATCCTTATGCCCCACCCCTCCAAAAAAAATATTTAAACCGCATTGTATTATAACTGCATCAATCAAATAACATTTTGAAGAAATTCTAAATGTGATCCTGACCCCTCTCCTGGCCACCTGCCAGGTTTCTGTAACCTACAAGACAAAATAAATACTTAGGAACCATTTTGTTGTTAAATTGTAAATGCAGTGTTGTAAGATGTGGTAAATCAGGCTTGACTAAAATAAATTGTACAAGCCTGAATTACTGAGCTATAATTCACAAATACTTAAAATGGAAAAAAAAGTTGACTCTTAAAGTAATAAATATATTCCAATAATAAAAGGCATCACCAATTATTGCAATACTCATATTTTTGCACCACACACACTGGTTTGGGTCAATGGCTGATGTATACAATGTGGGCCATGCTCATAATCACATGATTTCAGGGTAGAGAATGCATTATTCAGCCTGTACAAAGATAAGACATGTCCTGTTTTCTAGATCTGAGATGAAATTACCGTATACTGATTTTCAGCTGATTGTGGTCAGTTTCAGTTGAGTCTGCTTTGTAAATTCAATCTCTTTTTCAGGCAAATTTGCATGAGATTTTGGTACAATATAAAGGTGTCTATTTTGTTTAGTCCTGACAAGCTCTTTTTTTTTCTTTTTTTTTTTTGACTCTGCAGAGTATTGCATCATATGTACATCGTGCACTTTTGGAGAAGAGATTACTTTATTATGCAATGGAAAATCTGGGCATTTCCTTTCAAGATCCGGTCAGTGCTGTTCTTCATTCTTCATAGATTTGTTATGGTAGACTTTCACAGACACAAAAAAACTAGCACAATATATATGCAATGCTGTGTCTATGTGCACTGTACAGATTAAATATGGATGCCTCTGATTTATCTGTTTCATGCAAACTATAGAATTATGGACAATTATGCTAAGTTATGCTGTGTTAGGCATATTTGGAAGGGTTGATTTTGTGATCATTATGGGAATATTGTCGGGACTTTACTATGGGAATATTATAAAGTCACCACTGCGACAGTAGCCATCTATTGGGTAGTGTGCGACCATTGTTAGCTGGTGAATTCACACCTTTATGTCAATTCTGACTTTAGTCAATAACCTCCTTATAAAAGAAAAGGTAAGATGCCTCTAGATCAGTGGTTCTCAACCTTTATGAGACCGCGACCCCAGCTGACGTCACCGCGCCGCGCGTGATGACGTTTTGGCCGAACGTCATCACATACGCACGTCACGTGGTGACGTTCTGCCGAAATGTCATCACATTGCGTGTCACGTGGTGACTTTTTCGGCCGACGTCACCTGCAGGAACCCTTATAAGAAGGGTTCTTGTGGGCGCTTCCGGGTGCCGGAGCGGTTCTCGACCCCAGTGGGATGGCCTCGCGACCCACAGGTTCAGAACCACTGCTCTAGATGAGTAATTTAGGCTGGAAATCAAGCTTGTTTACTAGCTGCACAGCATAAGAAAGTAGAGATTGGTGACCATTTTCTCTTCTGCTGTATTAAACTAAAGCCCCATGACTTTCACTGGTAATTGAATCCAAGTTCTTATTGCCTTGCAATTTCTTAGTCGCTGGGGGATATGGTCTATGTTACCCTGGGTTGGGGAATTCTCGGATATGGGATCAACAATTACCTAATGTGTGACCTTTCAAAATCTGGTGCCCTTTGAGACTACTGTTTAGTCTAGGGATTGAGCCCAGATACAGGGGGTTATTCACTAAGGTGCGAATTCGACTGTCGAATTTTCAAACAGCAGATTCCCATAGCAAATCCATGACAATTTCCCCATTGTAAAGTTGCCACAATTTTGAAAGTTAAGATTGCGATAATTTTCCCACAATATTCTTATTATAAAGACGTGACTGAGACAGTAGCAGCCTATTGCGACTCTGTATCTGGCAAATTCGCAACTATACGCAACAATTCGTACTTTAGTGAATAACCCCCACAGTGTTTCCAGTTAAGCCTCTTAAACTATAGCTAAACTTTATTTTGTGCATGCAGAACTGTCTGTATTTAAATGATTTTGTTTACTTAGGATTTGTGGACACCTGAAGATATTATTCCAGAGAGTCTTAAAGAGGCAGTAAGGTAAATTATCCCGGAAGCACTGACCCTTTACTGTATCATTTCGTATTCATCACGTGTAAGTTCTTGTTATATAGGTCTTTAACATTTTGTGCTAGGTAATGAGTAAAGGCTGATATAACCCTCATTGCCCTTGGGCACCCTATGACACTGTTCACCAGTTGCCCAACTGTCTTCCCTTGGACCATTTTTGTAAAAACCACTGCTTACCAGAAAAAGCCCACAGCCTGCTGTTTTGAGAAATGTGCTAACCCAGGTGTCATGTAAATCTTTACATTTTCCTATTTCCTGATTCCAACACATGAACTTTAAGAACTGACTGATAATCAATACTACACACATCACCTGTCAAGAAGCATTATTATCATTTCTCTCCCATCCAGGTTGGCAAGAGAAGCAGAGGAGCAGAGCAAAGGTAGGTGTGATTGGGGCAGACAATCGTTAAGTGTATATATTGTTGCATCTTAACAGCCTTTCTCATTTCACTGTAGGTGAGCTGCCATATGATGAGGTCACTGTGACATTAAGTCCAAAACAAATGAATGGTACTACCAGAGTAACTATGGATAGAGTGATTAGCAAGGAGGAATGTGAGGAACTGTTGAGTCTTGCACAGGTGAGGGGGTATAATCAAAAGGGGCAAAAGCTGATTGTAGAGTAAAAAAAGGAGACAAAGTAATAGTAAAAATTGCCCCACCAAGTAAGGTGTGCAGAACAAGATAACATGGTGGACAGAAGAAATAAGATTGAGGGCCTTATTGACTAAAGGGTGAATAATTGCGTATAGCTATGAATTTGCATCTATTTGCCACTTCCCCGTGTTCACTTATTGACTAAACTCTGTGGGCAGCTACAATAGGAGCAATCTTACGGAGCTCTTCGCATTACTCCATGTCTGAATACACTGGCACTTCTGGTATTGACTAAGTTGTGGAGTGTGGTGAAGGTGCGAATTCACCTGTTCGACTTTGCCACGTCAGATTGGGGGGTTGATGGCAGGGCTCCGGTATGGCATAAGGTGACTATTTCTTCAAAAGTGACAATGACGACTGCGACTAAATTAGTCTATTACTAAACATGAACTAGGGAAAATGACAACATGACCTAGGGACAAGGTGACATAGAAATAGAATATTCACAGAATAGTTAGTGGGATATGGTGAGACTGATGTCACTGTCCTTCATTTGTCGAATTCGCCCCACTCCACATGACTTCTCATCCTACTTCTATTTGACTGACTACGCCACCCTATGCACCTGACAGCGTTCATCTGTTCAACAAGTGTATTTGCCAATTTGAGCAATACTGAGAAGTGAATTTGCAACTGTTTTGGTGAAACGACTCTAATAGTAGCAAAGTCAATCTGAGAGGTGAATTCACCCTTTAGTCAATAAGGCGCTAAGCATGGATGTAGCTATTTGGAGAATAGTCATGAAGCTTTTGATTTTTTAGGATGCTGCTGGAAATGGATCCAGAGGGAGGCGATCACCTCACACAGCACATGAGAGGATTCTGGGACTCACTGTCCTACAGGCATTACAGGTACAACATGGAGAATGCTTTGCACTTATGCTGGAATTTCCCAGTAATGCCTGATGCTGTGGATAATTCCATTAGTAATGTATACAGCTTGAAATCATAGGAAATAGACAAATTAAACACATAGGGGGAAATGCAATGTTTATATTACAAGCAAAATATAATCCACTTAACCCACATAAAGTGCCCTAACCTAATTCCCAATGGGCTGTCCTCTTCTACCCTGTGTATTGTTGATCAGAGGAGAATTTTCCTAAGCCAAGTCTGATACCACCATGAGATTTATTTTGTATAGTGATAAACTCCAACTTTACCTGCAAAGCACCTATAGAAATGCACCAAGGTTGCTACCAGCAGTTTTCATGTTGTCCTCAGAAAGGGAAGGCTAAATATGAATCCCTCAATACAATGTGACTGATTCATTTCACACTGAATCTAGCTCAGAATTGATTCTATTAACTTTTCCAATATCTCCCCTCTTTGTATGCAGCACCACAGTTTAATGCAGCATGCTGGCTGGTGCTTAAGCACCCAGTTAACAATCACAAAGCTAAAGTGTTAATGAGAGAGCCAAGGATAAGTGACCAAAGTTGATAAGATAAGCTTTTATTGTTTAATTGCCAACACAACATACAGTAAGGCCATGTTCTTACAAGTTTCATGCTTCTGCACTTAATGAGAGATAAAAAACTGGCTTTAAAAAGGAGGCTTAAACAAGGGTTCAACGCCCATCATTAACCCGTACCCTGTACAATGTAAAAATAAGACAAAATCCTAAAGCATATAAATGGCCCAGGTAAAATATACATAAATGATACAAGGTATGCAATGGTTACAAATAAAGTTACATAATACAAACAAATGTCATTAAGTATAAGATCATTGGTTGAGAGAAGGCACACATATGGGCTGGAAACAGATCAAAGGGGATGATGTCTGAGACGTCTTCATTCTCGAGGAGCACATGGAGGGTTTTCACTGGATGTGAGTACTTCTACATATATTTTACTTTAGAGAAACAACCTGAGAAAGAAGCGCAACATATATCGCACTAATAGTGCTTTAAAAGTATACCAATAACATGGTATAGAAAAGTAAAAATGCCCAGAAACAACAAAAGTTGTTTTTTACTGTTGTATACAGTAGAGCTGCTAACAGTTTTCAAGATAAGTGACCAAAGCCCTATGCTTAGTGGACAGTGGTTAGACATTGAATACATACAGCTCATCTTACAAAGTGCACTCTGGGGCTGTACCATATACGTGGCACAAGCATCGGGCGGTCCTGAGTCCCTAAAATGGCGGCACTCAGCCAGGTGCAAGGCAAGCCCCCTGCCTATCCTAAGCAGCTCATTTAGCAAGTCGCATTTATTATGCCAGCCATCCTTATACCCTTTAAAGTGCCTTCAGACACCCTACCTCAGTCAGAGCCTGATAAAACTGTAAAAAAAAAATGGTTTCTGTAAACAAATTCTGCACAGACAGTTGCAGCATTCTCCTAAAGATAGCGCCTTCTTATGCTTCACTAATGAATTTATCAAATGGCAATGCTTACAATACTTCTGATATTGGATAAAATGAACCACACCTTCACTGAAATGAACAGAAGGTCCTCTCTGCTCCTAAATACTGTATATTTATCAACAATAACATTGTGTTGAGAGCTGCACACTACCCCTGTGATTAATAAATCTACCATTGGCTTTTTCCCTTTATGCGTGTATAGATGGCGTCTTCTGGAGCCGTGAATTTCTCCCAAGCTTATCTGTACTATCAGGTTACTGAGCGGGCACGTGTTCTCACACAGTTTTATTTTGGAACAAAGTCGCTGCACTTCTCATATACCCAACTTGTGTGTCGGTCAGCCATTGAAGGTAATACCAGTCACATGGTGCACATGGGTCGTTGGCAAGTTCTGAGAGGCCAGGATTACATCACCTGCTGTGATGATGCAATGGAATGTTGGGCCCCACCATATTTATTATGAGGTTGCAGATAATGGGATTCTTTGCAGCTGGCCTTTGATGATTACTTTTTTTCTTTTTTTAGTTAATGTTTTGTTAAGAAGTTTGTTCTTGTTTATGTCTAAATGGTATTGTGGTTGCTAGGGTTCATTAACTTAGGAGCCGACCACTGAATGAAATACAGCCTGGCAGGGTAATTGTACAGGACCTGAAATGAATAGGAAAGCATGAAATATCAAGCATTGGATAACTGATTTTTTTTCACTTTTGGCAACCAAAAAATATGAAGCAAAACAAAAGAAGTGACTGGGTCCAAACCCTCTGCAGGGGGTTGGGGAGGGAGGCCTGCACTGGGACCTGGGCACCCCCTTTAAAATAGGGCATTTGGTATTAATATAAACTGTTTTGCATTGTAACCAACAGCTGTCATCATTAGCTTAACTTATGTAGGGACCTGATGGCAGCGGTAGAGCAGGGGCACCCTCTAATGGCCTGTGGCCAAATTGCAGCTTCTCATACACCACTGTAATTTTTAGTTTTTTTGCTGTTTTCATCTGAATTCGCGTTATGGTACCATAGTATTCTGGAGCAACCTTTGTCCAGGGCAGAGTTTTATCGCATTTAACTATTGTTACAGTTGTTGCTACCAGCTCCGTAGCATGACAACAAAGCTGTTCAGTTTTCAAGCAAATGAGTTGCATGTTGCCTGGAAAAGGATTTATATAAGTCTTCTTTTCTTACTGGAAATATTTACTATTTATTCTCATGTATAACTGTTGTTTCAATGCTTAACGGGTTTAAAGACTTGAAACGTATGTTCTACACTGCTAGCTTCATTAGCTTTTAAATGTTCCTCCACCTTTCAGGAGAGCAGGACTTACGTACAGATCTGAGCCACCCAGTCCATGCGGATAACTGTATGCTCGATACTGAAGAGAAGAAGTGTTGGAGAGAGCCTCCAGCTTACATACACAGAGACTACAGGTACCAAGCATTGCATAAAGAAAGAGTCAGGGAATGGTGATGCTGTGGGGTTTTAGGTTGGGGTTCACATTGGCTGATTTTCATCTGAGTTTGGAAAACAGTCTCCATTGTTTCCTGTGACATAATCCACACAGGCTATTGTGTTTTGCACCATAAACAATAATGAGCCTAATTTAAAAAAAAAACTAGGGAACATCTCCAAGTGATAAAATTGTTTTATGCGATCAGGGGCGGTCCTGTTCCTTTTGGCGCCCCACGCCCTCCACTCACCTCCAACAGCATTCCAACGACGCACCTCCTCTGATGAGGTAAGCTGAATGCGACGGCGCTCCTTACTGCTTCGGGTCTTGTCGGCTGTATTCAGCAGCTGCCGGCAAGACCCGAACATCTAAGGAGGGCCCTCCTTAGATGTTTGGGTCTTGCCGGCAGCTGCCGAATGGTGGATGACAGCTTAAAGGTTTTGACTGGTTATTTAGCATTATCCAGCCTGTCAGTCAATTCCTTAACTCAAGATTCCAAACTGAACTGCTAAAGAGGAAGTGGCTGAGAGAGGGAAAGAGCTTCAGTATCAAACTAGCGCTAAATTGTAAAGGGTAGAAATAAATAATTTATATGACAAAAAGCATTTATTTAACTTTTATTTAACAGTGTCAAACAGACAGTAAATAACTGTTGGTGCCTAAACTGTTCCTTTAACTGAGGTTAAGGTCTTGGGTAATTATGTGAAGTCATGAGTTGTTTCTCTGCAGTGGGTTTCTATATCTCAATGAGGATTACCGGGGTGGAGACCTCTTCTTCACTGAAATGGATGGAACAACAGTCACTGTAAGTGTTTATAGGTCTCATCTCTCGCATGTCCTAATGTTTCTCCAACCAATGTTCAATTCAGGCTTTAAACTAGTCTTGTCTGATGCCTCTGTAGTCCTTTGTGACTTCATGCAAATGGATGGAACAGCTGTACCAATCTGTAAATGTTGCTAAAACTCTGCCCTAGGTGAAGTGTTCCCTCAGTTTCTAGTGGGATGTTGTGTTCCCTCGGTTTCTAGTGGGACGTTGTGTTCCCTCGGTTTCTAGTGGGACGTTGTGTTCCCTCGCTTCCTAGTGGGACGTTGTGTTCCTTCGCTTCCTAGTGGGACGTTGTGTTCCTTCGCTTCCTAGTGGGACGTTGTGTTCCCTTGCTTCCTAATGAGCTCTACTCTACTCTACTCCACTTTGATATTGTTCAGTTGCCACCTTGAGTACACTCCCTTCTTGTATTATGTCATTGTCTTTCGTAGTCTATTACAAGGGAAGTGTGTGTGTGTGTGTGTGTTTGTTTTAAATCAGTCTTATTATTGGATCCCTGAATCCAGTCACTCTTATTTTCATTCAGGACACTGAGTAACATGACAATACTCGTTAGACTAAAGGGCCACAAAAACAAATTATAATAAATACTTTATTAAAATCCGCTATAATTTGGTTCCATGGTTAATTATTTTGTAGTTGACAATTTTCCAACCAAACAACAAAGTGGTGCTATGATTGGTTGGTTGTTTTCCTGTGTCATCATTTGTATGTATGTGCTAATTTTTTGCTGTTTATGTGCTGATGTCATTTCCTGTCTATACAGGCAGAGCTCCGTCCAAGCTGTGGCCGTTTGGTCCTGTTCGGTTCCGGTGGGGATAACGCCCATGGGGTACGTGCGGTTACAGAGGGCAGGCGATGTGCCATAGCAATGTGGTTTACAGAATCGATTGATCATGCAGAGCAGGTAATGTGTGAGTGCTACACTCTAACGGGATGTGAGGTTAGCACCTGATCTAGTCATTTATTGTCCTGGAGTTTTGCATCTGTCAGTATCTTCATTACAGTTTTTTTAATCATATTTATGCTAAACCACTATGTGTTCCCATAATGCTGCATGGTATTGTACTTTGAGTTAGTTTTTCCCAAATGACTGACTAGGCCCTTTGGTTTAGGGAGTTGGTTGTGACCCCTACAGCAGTATTCAAGCAGTCTCCTGTACCTCTCCTTACTGCAAATGTGTGGCGTCCATGATATGTATCTGCTATAATGTATGCTCCCCCCTTCCCAAATTTATTTCTGTAAGCAACAGAGACAATTTGCATGTTTAATATATCAACCTGGAGTGTGCAGGTTGTAGAAGAAGCAGTGGATTGGGGCACCTGGCTCTAGTAAGCTATTCAATGAGACCTAATGCTTTAGTGCTATTAGGGGGCAGTAGTGATTATGAAACACTTTTTTTTTTAAATTGTACATCAGCGAACGCTTTAAAGGGATTCCAGTCTCGCGAGGCAACTCGAGTGGTCTCGCCAAGACTGGAATCCCTTTAAAGCATTCGCTGATGTGAGCGTGCAGGACATCAGGGAGCACATAACAGCCTCTGCGAAGTGATGTGAAGGATCCAGCGGTAACTTCGCACTATGCTGAATTACCCCCTATAAGTGTAGAATCATGTAGATCGTATGTATGTATAATTTTATTTATAAGGTTCACTTGGTTACACAGCGCTGTACAATGTAACAATACAATAATAATACAGACAAGGGAACAGTGTCTAACAAAGAATAAATGAAGTAAATTACAAGCATATAATCAAGAAGATACATCACTTTAAGTGTTAGGCCATGATTGAAACAAGAGGATGGAGGTCCCTGCCCCATAGATCTTACAGTCTAAATAGGAGGAAGACTTGCATAAACTTAATTCTTAAGTTCTTTAGTGTGTTTTTCACTGGACTATCTCCTATTTCTCTATGTGATTCTTTCTAACAGGAGCGATCACAGGCAAAGGCTCTGTTGAGAGACAGTGACACTCCCCCAGAGATTACAGACCATGAAACATCGAGTGAAGTGAGAGAGACCGGCAGGAGTGGGAAAGAGACAGCAGCCCACACAAAAGACATTTCTTCAGAACGAGAGAGACCATCAGGCCGAAGTCACAAACCAAGATCAGCTAGGAGGCTGCAGGATGAACTTTAGAGACTGCTCTGTGACAGAGCTGGAATTAGACTGTCCTTCTCTGTGACCAAAGTTATTTTTTATTTTTTTTAAGCAAGGGGGTGGGTAAAGGGTGTATTGACCTGCAAAGACCGCCGTCCCAAATGGGAGTGTTTAGCACAGTCCGCTGGCCAGGACAGAGTTAATGGGCAGTGCCTTTCTGGTTTTAAATAAGCAGAATAATAGAAGGGTTGGAGGGTTAATAGGCAACTACTAGGCTGCAGCAGGGAACATGTTAACCAGAATGGCTTTTTCAATGCATGGACCTGGGCAGTGACATAACTGAAATGAAGCTGGGTCCCCAGGGGAAATATCCCTTAGTCTCATCATTTGGAATTGTTAGTAGCCAGTAATAGGGAAGGCCCATAAAACCTGATCCCTTCCCCATAGCTAACAGCAAGACAGCACAATCTCTCCAGGTAAATCTTCTGCTGATGTCACTTACTGTGAGTAATGCTGCTCACAGGAAGTGACAGACAAGGGGAGCGATGGGAGATATAGTGCTGCAGTGCTAATTGCGGGGAGTCAGGGCTGGGAAAGAGGGGGGCACTCAACAGGATAGCACCACTCCTTCCCAGCAGCATAGGCCCTTCTATTACACTATTGTTTGTGCCCACTAGTGCCCCTTCAGGTATGTCTTGAGGAGATCACATTTGCACTTCTAGGTTTGAGTTTCTCACAGGCTGTGGGTAATAGTTTGGGCCTAATGTAAGTATTAAAAGGCCAGTAACAGCAAAAATGAAATTGTCTCATATGCATGTATAATTATTTATATATTCAATCTGTGCTTCCAACCATTCTACATTGAGCCTAGAAACTGTTATATTTAGTTATTTACCTTTAAAAATTGGGCTTTAGGGCAACACTTCCTGAAGCACCAAAGAAAACAATAGGACTGAGTGAAGCCTGTTTAACATCATGACTGCTAACAATAAAGATTAAAAAAACAGACAGAAATAAAATTAAAGGAGAACTAAAGCTGTTTTTAAAAAGACATGTTAAAAACTTACCTTATATTCATTTGAACCATTGCAGTCACTGCTTCATCTGTATGGAAATTTAATTTCACTAAGGCAGACTTCACAGTGCTCCGGCAGACATAGGAGCCAGCGCAAAGCTTCTCCCACTTATCAAATTGGTGGTGCAAAAGTGTTTGAACGTCATCACATTCATTGCTGGGCCAATGAGAATGATCCCCGCAATGAGTGTGATGATGTGTGAGTCCTTTTCCATACATTGTCAGAGCTTCACGCTGGCTCCTGTGTCAGCTGAAGCATTGTGAAATCTGCCTTGAAGTCTAATATGTCTTATTAATAAAATTCTTTTTTTAAGCTTTAATTTTTCTTTAATGAATTTAACTTCAAAGATAACATTTTTACAAGTGCTGTATTTGAATAACTGCCATACCGATCCAAATGGGAATTTTCTATTTTTTCAGTTGTTACTGATCCTTTAGGCTGGGTTCGCACTGGCTGATTTTCAGCTGAGTTGGAAAAACATTATCCATTGTTTCCTATGGGATAATCCACACAGACTATTGTGTTTTGCATCATAGACAATAATGAGCTACTTTAAATAACTTGGCTAGTTTGAACCCAGCCTTAAGCAAGAAAAGGATTAGTCTGCAGACCTCTGGTAAGGGTACCCTTTATAAAGATGTTTGGCTGATCAGTCTCTCCTTGGCTTACTGGAGTTTGGTGACTGTATAAGAAGGGACTAGCAGGAATACAGCATTGAATTTATTATTGTGACATTCTGCTGATTGGTTTTTTTTTTTTTATATAGTAATAAAGTTCTTTATGCTCAGTGTGTCCTGGGACAATTAGCTGGGATAGCCTAACTGATGTAGTGCCAGAATGTGCAGGGTGTACATAATGAGATCTCTGTGTATACAGCCTACAGGAAAAACAGGGGGATGGCTTTTTATGGTAAAAACAAGATATGGGCATAGACAGTGGAAAAGCAGGTATGCTGGGAGAGAGTCACAAAAATACACCCCCACATCTATTTGTGAGCAGAGATCTCATAACTTCTGGATGTTGATAAACTACAAAACTACAGAATTCTCAGCATGAAATGATTATATGTGCAGAGCAGGATATGAGAGGATGCAATTGTCCTTTGTACCCTTCCATTCATTTTATGTAAAACAGAAAGAAATGCTCAGGGGGCTCCTGTTGCATAGCACTTGATGCAGAGAGCAGCGTATTCTTCTGTTCCACTTTGGACTGTTAAAACAGCATATGTTTGAAGGAAATGCAGTAACTTAAAAATAAATGTTTACGCTATTTACATAGGAGACACAGATATTTACTTAGAATTGTCCTTTTCTTTAAAAAAAAAAAAAAAAAAAAAGCATGTGACTGTGTAAATACACTGGATGCATATATACTCTTTCATATGTTCTAGTGCGTTCTGCTCTGTAGCCAAAACATGGGAGGGCAAGGGCTATAGCAGGGGTCCCCAAATCCCAGGCCCCTTGGAACTGGACCGCCTGATGCTGACAAGCTTCCTGTGCACGTATCAACATCATGGAGCCAGCAGCTCGGGTAGTCCCGCTCACCCTCCTAAAGGTCATTCAAACCTTTGCTGAATTGGGGAACCGGAAAACTGGTCCCTGATGTAGAAAAAGTTGGGGACTGCTGGGCAATAGGATCTCACACATCAGAAGTACTGAGGTTTGGGAGATAAAATTCACTTTTCAAGGGAGGAAATCGATTACTGATGTATAGAAATCAATTAGATTAGAGTTAAGCATTCATTGTTTTAGCATCTCTTTACTAGAGAGTGCTGACGATTGGCTTACTGAAAGGAAGAATAATAATATGAAATGGAATGTGAGAGGCATTAAATAGGAGACCTTTATCTGTGCAAATAGTGTAATAACCAAATAAAGCAATGTGCTTATAGGACTTTGTAGCACTAAGGGAGAATTTTACTAAACTTGAGGAGGCCAATTTTGCCTTTTCGAGTTTATCCCCTGTAAATCTGGTTGTTTGGTAAATATCAATTGATTTTTACCGATTAGAACTTTTTGGTTGAATTTTTCAAAAATGCTTTACATTAGTACTTTGGCTACTTTTCCATCTAAAAATTCAAATGAAAAATTTTGATCGGTAACAATCGATTGAAAAATATTGATCGATATTTACAGGGGATAAACTCAAAAAAGTGAAATCGGCCTTTTCGAGTTTACTAAATTTTGCCCTAAACCTGTATTTTACCAACTGATTAGTGTTTATATTGGAGGTACACTGAATCCATTGCTTTTGAATTCTAGCCCTTAAATTTATACAAAATCAAGCATTACATGTTTTAGAAACTTTAACTTCAATTTCGAGGATGATGAACATTTTCTGCAGTTTACCAAAATTTGGGTTGCGGGTGACCACCTTAAGAAAAGTGACTGCAATATGCATCATTATATTTGCTTCTTTATGACATCAGAGACGATAGATTTACATCATAATTATATTAAAATTTTTACACAAACACCAAAATATTTGAAAATGCAGCTGTGTCCAAACTCTATCTACCTCAGCCAGTACTAGCAAGCTTGGGCATATGCCAGATGTCCATATTCCCATAACATAAACTCGGTGATTGAATGACCAGTAGAGGAAGAGGACTGAACCAGAGCGAAGGGCAAAGGAGAGACTGTAGCAACTACGGAGATAAAGGTGTTATTACGTGGTCACAAATAGTTCTGCTCAGTCTTCTATATCCTACTTACCTCAATCAGCTTTATTCTTCCTATGCTGCAGATGACTGGTATGTCCGGTGGGATTAGCAGTATGGAGAAGGCATGGGTTCTTGTAGTATAAGTAACTGAGAAAATGCAACGTGAAAGGAAGTGTATTTAACAAGTCACCGAAATAGCTAAATAGGCCATTTAGCTTATTGGCTTTCTACATTACTGCTCAGTTATGACATGTGTGGCTATGTGATCTACATCTGTCCTTATCCATGATGAGTACAGGTATAAATCTTGTGTTTTAAGGAGGCACAAACTTAAAACCAGAAATCTCTTTATACCTGGCCTAAACAGAGTTTAATTCCCACAAACTGTGTATTGTCAGGTGTTCCACTCATAGCCACATTAGAGTGGATGGGGAGCTGCTGTAGGGGGGTTTGCAGCTATGGAAACGCACAGTCGGACCAACTTACTGTAATGCACCATAGTTACAAATCAATTAGACACATGCAAATAGTAATGTGAAAGTATTTTCCCCAGGTATAATAGGGATTTCTTTACATGCAAACCGTTCGACCTACTGAAATGGCCTGATTTACCCGCAAACGATACGTTTGTGTGAAACAGGCCTCCAAAACACATCAATCTGATCATCATCACTGTTTGTTTGGGAAGTCTCCTCCAAATTATTTCTAGAATGATTTTATTATGTAGAAGTAGGTTGGAGTTGTTTTTTCCCTTTAAAATAAGTATGCAAAGGACTTTGGGTATGTATGTATGTATAATTTTATTTATAAAGTGCCACAAATTTATATAGTGCTGTACAATTCAACAATACAAATACAATAGAGACATGGGAAAAGTGCATTAAATAATACAAGTATAATATCACAAGGATACATCACTTTAAGTGCTAGGTTGCAGTTGGCACAAGAGGTTGGAGGTTCCTGCCCCATAGAGCTTACAATCAAAATGTTTTATTGTTGTCCCTGCAGTGCCAAAACGCTGAGGGGCGTATTCATGAAAGTAAAAATGCTGAATTGAATTTCGTCACTTTAGGTCCCTACGATCCGTTACTTGTGAATTCGTTAGTCCTTATTTACTATGAAGTGGAATCCCGTAGCAAAGAAGCAATTGGCATCAGGCTTTTTTTATTAGGCTGCAGAGTGACGGGTAGTGATGGGAATTCCACCAGTGAAATGCAGTGATATCAACTTTGCAATGTCCCACTAACTGTATATTACGTCCTTTTTTTCTATGTAATATTCACTGAAATAGGGACAGGGGTCATAGAAAGGAATATAATATTCACTTATATACAGTTAGTGGGGCATTGTGAGGATGAACTAGGG
>WMED01000262.1:0-18434 GCA_019650415.1 Pipa parva
CCACAAAGGTGCTAATTTCCCCAGCAGATGCAAATCACCCAGCAGAGCTGCATATTGCTCAAAAAAGCCGTTGAATGCCCTGCAGGGCCATGTATTGTTTCTGATCGGTTGTTTTCTTGTGGAAAACCTGATGCGGCCGAGCCTCACCCAGACTCTACCTCCAGCGGCCCTCGGGTAAATTGAGTTTGAGACCCCTGCTCTACAGCCAAAGGTACACAACTTCTTCTTTAACAGTAAAATGGCATAAAGATACCACAGTGAGATCCCTGCCCACAAGATCATACAATCTACTTGGAATACATTAAAATCTCTGCAGCTGTGTATGTTCAGAAAAAAAGAAAGAAGTACCCAAAAAAGCCACAATGTTTCGGGGTGGCGTTAAGCGAAGGGAGGTTAACACCACTCCAAAATGTTATGGTTTTTTGTGCATTCTGCAATAAATGGGGACCAACCTCTGGCACAAACACAGTTAAGCTGCAATGTCTTTTCTGTCTGCTATAATTGACCCCTTTGGGGTCTACCAATGTAAGCACATTGTCAGGATGCTGTTAGAGAGACAAAAAGATCAATGAGAGGCATCTATCCAACATTAACATGTTTCCTAAAATAATGGCAAGCATCCAATGAGAGTAATAATCAAGTTGCATATAAAGCTTTAATATATTAGTCTGCTCACAGGAAGCTAAAAATCTATTGTTAGATCACAGCCTACCTTTTCCAATTCAATACTGATTTTCAGTTCACAGTCACTACTGAAATCTTCCTCCCCAATAAAAATGTCTTTGGGTTGTTTCACTAGTGGTTCCTTTGTAGTTTCAGACATTATGCCAGTGGATTAGACAAGCTAGAACTCTACAGACATGCATCTCCTGTTAGGCCAGGTTTACACTGGCATATGGTGTGCATCTTTTTTTAAAAGTGAAAAAAGCACATTGTAAAAATACTCCATCGCATTTACACTGGCCTATTTTATGGAAGCATTTTACATAGAAATAATAGCACTTACGCTTCCCTTTTCTTTTATGTGTGACGGCGATTGTTCAATTCCTATTGCTACTAATCCTGTTGCACAGTTCGCGTTGCATTCTATATGCTTGAAAAAAGCAACATGAAGCATCCCAGCACATGTTCCTCTCTATGAAATGCTAGTGTGATATTGTATGCACAACAGTCATTATTTCAATGTTTTTTCACAATGGCGTATTTTCCGTGTTTTTTCACGACGTACTTTTTCTCTAAAAACAATGCACACCATATGCCAGTGTGAACCTGGCCTTAGTTCACATTGCCTAGATGTCAATACTGCTGTGAAACCATGGATTGATAGTTGATAAATATATCCCACGTGTATCTTAGAGGAATATCTAGCCTGTGGTTACTTGTTGAAACAGAACTAACAGAATCCCTAGAAAGTGCAATTGAACAGAAGTGAAGATCTGTGAGTAAATAAATTAATGTAATCTCATGGTTTGTGGAATAAATCCAGTACATGTACATTTTTAACACCCCTAAATCTAATTATCCACACACCCAGGTTGTAGCGTTCCTAGAAACAAAATGTTTGTTGCCATGTTAATCTCTTCTGTTTGTTTTTATTGTATTAGGGCAGAGACATCATTATTAGAAGTTTACAGTGTACAGGCATATCATATATAACAATGTGGTTTGGAAGAATAAATCATCAGCTGCAGTTGACTAAAAAAATGTAAAACAAGTATGCAATATGGGCGTGGAATTATTTATTAATCTGTTTCCACACCATTATAATTAAAATGTTTGTTGTTATAATTAATTAAATCATTATCTAGCTGTATGTGGTGGTCATGATACATGTTTGCATTGGGCGTGTTAATCTAGAAAGTGAGAAATGAAAACAGGTGCAATAAAGGATAATAAGAAGCAAATTGTTTAGAGTAAAATATTAAGGAAAAAGCACTGACTTTTTATTCTAATCAAAATTAATCCAAGGATGCTATATTTAAAGAAACTGTGAACAATTTTTACAAAGTAAAAACACATATGGTGATTTTGTTTTGATTGCATTCTATTTCAATCTATCATTTGCATTCGAACAACCCCCGATAATAGCAAATCTAAGAGCGTACCTGAATTTGGAAACCTTAAATTCATTACATTCTTTAAATACTAACACCCCAACTGCGTTAGTAGTATATTTAATAATGATAATTTGTGAACATAAAAAATGTAATGTAGCTGGCTGGTAAATTAATTTCAAGAATAATTTTTTTTTCATGTATTTAATAAAGCAAATAAAACTAAAATGAAATTAGCTCAAAATTTTTTTTTTTTTTTACATTTTTAAAGAATTTGAATAAAATAATTGCAAACTACTGCTGTAATTAATAAGTGTTTTATTCCAGATGAAGCTGGTAATAAGATTTTTAACTAAAAAAAGTCAGAAAAATAACTTTTTTTTAATCAAAAGATAAATTAAATTTTAATATTGCACAAAAGGAGGAGTATTTTTGGTACAGTAAGCCCTTAAAAATAAACCTGTACCTGCTAACACTTTTTCTGGTGGTGATACAAAGGGGAAGCCATTTTTTCATGCTGTAATATTTATCTCCAAAAAATTATAAAATACTGTTATTAATATTTGTTTTGTTTTAAGGAAGAACTAAAATGCTCAGCATACCAGGGGTAATTCAACATGGGAAGTCCTAGAATACTTACCAATGCTGTGCTTTTTTTCCAGCACTGCCCCCTGCTTCTCAGTTCATCAATCTTCTTTACTTTATTTTCCAATGCAATCCCCTTTACTACCACATCTTCTTGTTCATTGCTGATGTGAGCAAGTGTAGATGCAATGTTATGGCATAATTCTGCTTCTGTGCTTGCTCACATCAGCAATGTTCAAGAAGAGGCATTTTATTGCACATTGCAATATTTGTGACATTCTTTAAAATTTACTACGAGTCAAGTTGGGCGAAATTTATAAAACTCGTAATTTTTACCAATCGATCGAAATTCCGATCGAGCGATCAGAATTTCGCCCAAGGTTTGCCAAGGAGTACATAACAGCAGATATTAAAACAGTAAAACCAGGAATACTAAACCAAAAATACAAGAAAAAATGCAATTTAGCATCTTTCCAACACACACATGTCCACATAGATTTTTTAAAATGATATTCCAGCTGGAAAGCAGTCTTCTGCCAGAAGCCCAGTGTCATTCCTAGGTTATGTTAAACTAAAATCTTGGGTGTTGAGCCACTCTGCCTGCTACTTTACCAACCTGTTTAGGGTTTGTTCATTAAGAAGCATAATCACTCACAATCGTACGGTTGCAGTTTGTGTGATTGTGCCACATAATTTAGATACATTTATATTTTCATGAAGGAGCAGGCAGGGCATGATTTTAATGAAACCAATCGGAAATCTGGTCAGATGATGAGATGGTTCGATTCTCACTGGAAAATCCTTCCTGCATAAGAAGCCAGCACCTCTTCAATGACAGCATAGTTGAGAACAAATAAGTCACAAAAGCTGAGTTTCAGAAACATATATTTAGAAAAATTGGAAAATACCATAATTTAAATTGGTGCTCAAATAAGAACATTTTTCTAAATTCATCAATAATCCCAAGTAGTCCTGACAATGTACAGATTTGTAATTGTTATTGCACATTTATCTTTAGGCGAAATTTAATAAACTCAGAAAAGCCCAATTTCATTTTTACGAGTTTATCTCAAGAACATCTCGGCTGTTCGTGTGGTAAAAATCGCTTGATATTTTCTATCGATATTTACAAACTGGAACTTTTTGATCAAGATTTTCTATTGAATTTCTAGATGGAAAGGTAACCATACTTTACATTAGTAAGTAGTATGACTACCTTTTTATTGAAAAATCGAGATCGAAAAACTTAATGGAAAGTTTCTGTCGGTAAACATCGATCAAAAAATATCTTGTGATATTTACTGAGAGAAACTTCCGAAATCTCACGGGAATAAACTTGGAAAAGCTAAATCTGGCTTTTCCAAGTTTATTAAATTTCACAATAAATTGGAAGATGCAATGTAATTTTAAACTAAAAATGGATACTCAAATAATCCATGTCAATACCTAAACACTGGTATTAATTTGTTTGATATTCAGCCAAAATGCATATTATACCCAATTTTTTTTAAACTGTGCTATGTGCAGTAAAATAAATTTTTGTAGTTATCAGAAGCTGTTTTGAAACATGACTCAACAAGAATATACTTTGTAAAATATTTTTAAAAAATGTAGTACGGCATAATTGTACAGTGTATTTGGTATGTATGCTTTATAAATGCAATTGTATTATATTAATAATGATGTATTTACAATTTACATAAATGGTGGGGCTAATATGCTCTACTAATTATCAACCCATATAGGAGTGAAAAGACTAATTAAAGGATAAGTGTGACAGTTATTCCTACATCAGTGTTGCTGACCCTTGGAAAGTGTTTTACTGAAAATATTTACTGACATCAATATTTTTTTTCTGACATTTTCATGTAACATACCATTATTTCCCCAAAAAATAATATTGCAGCTATTTTAAAAGCAAAGATGGGTTAAATTTTTAGAAGTAAGTCTTTTTAAATGCATCAGACACTACAAGGGACATATTACACATTTACCAAAGATGAACATGTTTTTAAACTAATAAACGCAGGAAAAACAGCCTGTATTTATGATATCACTGTTATCTCCTTTTTACTAAGTTGTTCAAAAAACATTTTATCACCCAAAACAAATCTCCACCCTCGGGCTGGTGAAAACCTATTATTTCCTTTGAAGCTGGTCCTGTCATTTAACCTAACTCCAAAATATTTCCCTTCAAAATGAGATATAGTTCTGTAATGGAAGGGACCCTGACAGAAAAGCATTGCAAAGTGTACCACTGTTAACAGATCGATATTTTTCGACAGGGCCAAGACAAGCTTTCATGGTACCCTAGATTCATGAAAATGCTAGAATTTGTCTTAGTAAATATGCCCCATAATAGTTTGTAGTAGCAGATCTGACTTTTTGCTTACCGACTTATAAAAATTTCGCCATATTTAATGAATGGTCGGTAAATTTACTGAAAGATGGCAACCCTGTTCTACATAGTAATTTGAAGTTCAATTCCTGAATTGTATTATTGTGCGTTTGTTTTTAATACGTGGTTTCTGCCATTTTTTTTTATCTCTAAGTAAACAACCAACCACATAGTCCTACTCTCTCCTATACAGATAACAGGTATTCATGAAATTTATGTATGTATGTATAATTTTATTTATAAAGTGCCACAAATTTATGCAGTGCTGTACAATTCAGCGATACAAATAGACATGGAAAAAGTGCAATTCCCCAGAAAGCATACTTTGGTTGCAGCAAGCAAAGGTAGGGACAATACAAGTCAACAAACATAAGAAATTAAACTTCAAATACATACATAAGAAATTCAACTTCAACAATGAAATTTTTACAATTGCTAAATTTTTCATAATTTCTTTTTTCTGCCATTATTGGTTCTTTAAAAGACAAAAAAGAATCAGGATTTGCATGTAAGTTATTGCCAGCCAGGAGTAGTTGTAAGAATGCTCCAAAAATTCCCGATTTTGTTTCTTGCACAATGTTGATAACCTCCTTGCAGATGTCTATAATGTCATAGAGTTGTTTTTCATTAAAAATAAATAAACCTTTTTGATGTATTGGAACATTATTAGTTTTTAATGTTGGTTTACAATAAGTCCATTTTTTTCTCTTCACTTTAATTCCAAATACAGTTTGTGATTTGGTTATTCATTAACATTTGATTTATGTCTCATTAACAAATGAGACATAAAACACATAAATATATTAATGTTCATTTAACAGTCCCTAATCTACTCTCATTTTAAAGACATGAGGCAAGCTGAATTCTTAAAACAAATAAGTAGCAGAAGAAGACTTTTAATTTAACTTGTGTTATCAACTTTAGTGAATCAAGGATCTTTTTTCAATATATGATCACTGAAAAACAAAATGGTCACTTGAGACTATCAAAAGCAATTGTAACTGCATTAAAACAGAATCATCTGTGTTCTGATGTCAACATACAGAAAGTTTTCTTTAACAGTAATAGGAACTTTACAGATAAAATGCTCAGTTAACAGCAGTACATATACAACTGACAACACGTTAAGCACAGTAAATGTCACAAGGCTCTAAAACAGTTACAGAGCAACAGGAACAGGCAGAATCATCATACTGAAAAAAAAAATTTTGGAGAGAAATAAAAGATTGATTTTCAAAATTGTGTGACTGTTATCACAGTCTAATTTAATTTGTGTTTACTTTAAAAATGTGCATTCATGTGTGTTAGTATAGCCCTTACAAATATTGCAAATGAAATGCATTATCTTCACAATTTGTAACATCAGACATCACTATATGTAGTTCCTTTTCTTATACCAATCTGGTTGTCTCCATAAGCAAGAAACTGTTACAGTGATGTGAGAAAAGGAGCAGTATCAATTGCCCCAAGCCACTCAGCACTGTGGATTGTGGTGATAAATTTTTACACAGATCCTGTCCTGACAACTTGAATGAGAAATAGTTTGGGATGGGTAGAATTTAATTAGCACTACCTTACTTACAAAGAAGTGGTGGGTGGTAACCAAAACATCCCTTGTGACTTAGCCCTTAAGCAAGGGAGGGAGGGTCCTCCTTTTAGAGCAGTGAAGTAAGGATCATTTTGATTTCTTCTATTGGAGCTGAAGCAGTCAAGTCCCTTTGAGAGCTTGAGTAAAGCTTCCATAACATCTGGAACTTAGACTTATTCAGCAGATCATACTTCTTGTATAGAAATATACTTTTAATGTTTTTAAAAAAATGGATATATGTGGGGGATATTTACTAAACTCAAAACTTTTTTGCCTAGTTAATGAGGGAGAAACAATTTATTTTTATCAATATCACTATTTTCCCCTATTTACAAAGTTGTTCCAAGCAAATTTTATTGCCCAAAAGTGAAACAGAAGCAAACTAAGCAAAAAGGTCATCTTAGTAAATATCCCCTATTTTATATATATATATATATATAGAGAGAGAGAGAGAGAGAGAGAGAGAGAGAGAGAGAGAGAGAGAGAGAGAGAGAGAGAGAGTGTGAATTATTCCATAGAAAACAATGGCATGTCTTTGATTCCAAGAAGGTGGACCTACTGAGTAGGTTTAACTAAATCACTAGGCCACTTCTATAACTACACATTTATGATGAAACTGGCCTTTAATTCTGGTTTACCCCATGAATTTTGCACACAGACAATAAAGCCTGTATTAATAACATACGCCTCAAGAAGTCATTAATAAGGAATGATTCAATTTCAAATAGTCAATGAGGGATACAAAGCTTAAAGCATGGAATTTGTGTCCCATATTTTTAATCCCAACAACAACTTGGGTTACAATCTGGAATTAACCTGAGGGAGTACAGATCATCAAACGATACAAAGTAGCAAATGCACAAACTGGTAGGTACCTCACACTTACTGATGTATTTCAGGGAATGCAAATAAGGTGGTACAATATTTTTGGCAGTGTACTGCTAGATACCTAAAACCAGAGTGCGGGATAATTCATTTTTGTCTTCCGGATAACAGTCCTGTAACAGTTTCTGTGGGAAAATCTACACAGGCTACTGTGTTTTGCACAATAGTGAGCCTTATTAAAAACATAGGTAACAGAAAATATTCCAAGGAATATGGTGGCTTAATCAAAAAAGTATAAATATCATGATGTCACTCACATCACAGATCAGCCATGTGCTCTGGAGAGTATGTGTCCCAAAAATTGTGAATCCACAATGTACAAAATATGAAACCCCCTGCAATCCAGTAGATAATAACAATAAGTTTTTATTTACTCCATTAAAAAATTCAATGTATAAAGTACAATGCCAACATGTGTCCAGTCCTAAGCATTTCACACTTCATGGCGCTTAATCATAGATTATAATTTCATTTGATCTTAAAAGATAGATTAAAATTCATTTTTGTCTTTGGGATAACAGTCCTGTAAGGCCAGGGTCACAATAGCTGTTTTTCAGCTGAGCTGAAAAAATAGTCTATTTTTTCCTGTGGGATAATCCACATAGGCTACTGTGTTTTGCACCATTCACATGAGCCTAATTAAAAACAGCTCATCTGAAAAACAGCTAGTGTGACCCCAGCCTAAGAGAAAATAAATGAAGTAGTAAACTTTACACCCCCCCTAGTAAAAAACAAAATCTAATAGGAGGGCCAGGTCTTCACTTTTAAACCCACACAAGGAGGAACTGTGTTTTGCAGCAGGCACCTCCCAGGTCGCGGCCCTTGGGTTAACCCCCTACTGGTGGCAACTGACTGAAACACTGGAAACACAGGTGGATACAGAAACTGCAAAACTACCACACACCGGATCTCATGAAGTGAAGGTAGTAGCTGGAAGAGATACTTGAATCTCTGGAACATAACTGGAGCTGCAGAACTACAACTCACACTGGATCTTGTGAAGTGAAGGTAGTAGCTGGAAGAGATACTTGAATCTCTGGAACATAACCAGAACTGCAGAACTACAACTCACTGAGTTTAATGGAGTGTAGCATACCTTTAAGAGCAGAGAAACCAGACCAAACACTGGAGCTGTAATGCTGACCTGAAGATATTTCAGCAGGCTAATCTGAAGAGCTGAAACTCCAGGGACCACAGAGAAGCAGAAACAAAAATTTTAAACCAGAAGCTGACTTGAAGATATTCCAGCAGGCTTAGCTGAACAGCTGATATTCGAAGATCCCAAGAGAAGCTGAAACAGCAATCCCTGAGAAGGCACAAGCAGCCTAACAGTGAAAACAGCAGCATAAACTGAATGAATTTGACATTAACGCTAGAGCACTGTGTAACAATGCTCTGCTCATTTTGAAATTGCTGCCGCTGACATCATGCGTGACGTCAACAGCTTTGGAATGGCTAGCAACCCAGAAGCGCTGAGAGAGCAAAGTCTCCACAGCGCCTGCCAGCATTCAGCTGGCAGAAGTGATGAGCGGTGTGCGCATGCAAGTAGCGCTTGTTACACATATACATTATATAATTAAATGCTTTCTTCTACATATGTGTAAATATGTACAAAATGAAGACTGCATTTATTTTCACACAAACAACATGAAACTTAATGGCAGAGGCTTATAACTGTATGATTGCTGCCAATATATTAAGCATGAAGGCAGGAAACATTGCTTTGCAGTGAGCAAGTAATGTGAAATTTGAGCCTAATGCATTTACCATTAATGTGGAATATGTTGATCCCTGTGGTTAATAAAGATATACAGTATAACTTAATTATTTTCAGACCAATGGTATTTGATGGGTGCATTGTGTTTTAGACAATCTAAGCTACTAACAGCATGAGAGTCGACACTATATATATGGGGGTTATTTAATAAAGTAGGAATATTTTCCTCAAAGAAATTTGCCCAAATTTGCCTGTTGTGCATCGCTATTTATTCACTGCTGAGCATTTTCACACTGCATTGAGTATAACAAGGAGAAGTAAAAAATTTAATATGGCGTATTATGAGAAAGTGTTAATAAATTGCTAATTGCTCTACATACATGTTACAAACTGACAGTAGTATAGTATAGTAACATAACTGTTTTTGCATTGAGCTAAAACATAGTTCCCAGCCCATGCATTTGGTACCTACACATACTCCAATTTAATTCCTACACATACATCATTGTACATTATTTACTGTGAACATGGGCATCTCCACGTGAAGGGGAGGAAATTGCCCCCTCCCTGCAAGGCCATGAGTTCACGGCTTTGTAGGGCAAGAGGGGTGAATCGTGAGTTGTCCTGGCCTCCTGATGCGCCCTCAGTCCTGACGCAATGAGGCATATCATGTCACATAGCCAATACCCCATATAAAGATTTCTGCAGATGCCCATAACTGTAACACCTACAGGCATTGTTAATAATATCCCCAGGGCTTCTGCCATCCATTCACCCTTCCTGTACCTAGCCTAATCCATATAGGATAAAGCAGATGGAACTAGGCAAAAAAATTTTCTGACAATAAAGTTCCTTTTGTTCTACTTTATACTTTTTACCATCTGGCCAGTTTAAACGTGTAGCAACCAGATGATCTTTGCCAGCTACTGATCCCTACCACCTGGCATGTCTCTCTGTGTTGCAGTATCTGTTCTGTTACTTTAATCATGAATACCAGAGCTAAAATTGTGTCTCAGTTCAGCAGTTCCTGCAGCACAAGTTACAGAAGAACTGGGACAGTAGAACTGCATCTTCCACCTTGGTGCTTTAGTTTTTCAGTTTGTGCCTCCAGCACCTTTACAGCCAAACTGCTACCAGTGGAGAGTGGCAAGGGGGCCTTGACTTGGGAATTCTCAAAGTCCATACTTCCTTGCAGAGGTTGAGGGTTAAAGGCCAAGATCTCTGTATACTCTACACCCTAGAATTAACTAGTGCAAATCCCACAGTGGGGGGAAAGGTGCATTACCCCAAAATGTGCAATGCTTTTCCAACTATGTCTTGATAAATTGTTTGTGTGATAAATCATCTGTGCTCTCTTCTGTTTTTTTTTTTTTCTTTTTTTTTAAAGGCATGATTAGACAAGGTCTTTAGAGAGCCACACAGCCTGAAATGATTACCTGTAAATGTTAATGCCTTATAGGTTATTACTTCTTAAATCTACAGCCCATATAAAGCCCTGGTATTCTGAACTCTAAACAATTTTAAGATGTTTTCTCTTTTCCTTGTCTTTCTCTTCCAACCTTTGATTTTTTTAAGTTGCTTTTAAGTCAAGGTATAAAGTTCTTTTTCTTGACAAACTGCAGAATATCTTAGAAAGTATGTTCCTCTCCGTTTTGGATATTATTTATTCCATATGTAATAAGTGGTTTTATTGGTGAACTGTAAATATGCATTTTAGACCTTTGTGATAATTTGGAGTATTTTATTATGCAGATAGTAGCATAGTAGTGTCTGTTGTGTGCTGATATACTTGCCTTCACAGTGTTCTCAGCCAAGGCAATAAACACAAGGTACTTAAACTGGTCTATTCAAAGGTTTTCCCAGGTAAAATGGCTTATATAGCTGCATATAGCCCTATAGGTCTGGATTTCATGCACTTAGTCTTGTCCTGCTTGACAAACTGCCCAGCATAATCTACCAATTAAATTATTACCACCTGTCTACATGAAGTAGCTTCTAATTCAGTTGATGAAAGCTCCAGCTCTGTTTCAAAATTTTTATTTACCTCCTTGAGTGTAAGATTGAAATTTAGGCAATATAGGAAATCTCCTAGCCCAAGACTTTGTCAAATTTCAGACTCCTGCATTAGTTCTCCTTCTGTTTGGACCCTACTGGTAGTTTTACTGGGACTAGTTTTTTCAGATATACCATTTTTTTCAAAGAGTACTGAAATATATCATGATTTTGAATAGTAGAGTGAATAATATATCATGGACATGATATATTTATATCACTTTTCTTTAGTCAACCTAGAGATAAATACTATATCTGATCTATAGTTGACTTACCTGTCATAAATACTCATTGACAAATGAACTAGGCTAGCTAGGCTGAACTAGTGCTTTTACACCTGGAAACCTTAAAATTTTCTCAGAATGAACTCTACTATAGAATGTATGTACATACCTTGGGTGTATGACCATAATTGCATGACATTCTGCGATTAAAGTACAAAATGATGCAAGTAATTGTAAGCTGAAAAGTTACCGGGAGTGAAAATGCTAGAATTTCCCCAGCATCAATCTCAAGACAATATTCTCAATACCTTGTAAAGCCTTAACAATACAATTCAACTGTAGCTGCAGTATTGAAGCTCATTGCCTTTTTTTGCAGGCTGGTCATGGCTTCTAGTTTCCAGCTGTTGTCAACCTCTTCCTTCTCCCTGTAAGTGTTTCTTAACAATAAAGACTCTCAGGAGCAATCTCAGAGCACTAGTGTCTGGAATTCCAAAGAGTCAGGCCAAAAACAGTAGTTATCAAAAACACCCTCTTCATGGATACATGCATTCTGCTACATGGAAAACCAGAATCCAGGCATCATCGGAGATGACCCAGACAGAATAGATGGAAACAAAAGGGTAGTCAACAAGGTTGAGATCTAGACAGGCAGTAAATGTCTGTAATGAAAATAAGGTGAAGGTCAGGACAGATGGCACAGAGCTGGCAAAATGGCATAAGTCTTTATAAAGAACAACAAATGGACACATAGCTTTGATGTTTACTTAATAACTGAAAGTTATCTTTTATTTATTCAGCTGGTAATAGGGGAAATGGATAAGCTTTGCAAACAAGTGTGCAGTCACAGGCTTAGCATCCAAAGTGATAACATGCATATCCAAATACTCTCACATATAGCACCATGTTAAGGCTGCTGCCTAGAGTGCAACAGATCCAATATTGAGCAGGTGCGTACCCAGCACCAATGCGGGTGGTTATGGTACTCTCAAATTGGTGTAATTATTTCACTAACCTCCAGCTCAACATAGATTTTGGCTACTGAACTTCAAGAACTTACCAGGAAATCCATCTTCTCCTAAAGCCCTGTGACCTTTTGTTCTTCAGTACAAGGATTACCTTCCATGTTTCATCTGATTAAGCTGGTTTCACCAGTATTTCAGGTTCATTTGATAGATTTCTTCATTTAGATCTGAAAAATATTGTCTGTGGTTAGGATAGACCTATTATGTTACATCTTGTAGTAATGCTCTCTGATTTACTTTTCCTCCTAAAATATTCTTTTAGGCTCTTCACTTCCATGGGCTTTCTGTACGCTGTCTTAATATTGTTAGTGCTTGCTCTAGTCTGCCTTTGGTGCATCAGTTCAGCCTGATCCTTCTCACTATTGACCTGTGCACAATGATTAAAATGCACAAAACAAGGGATGCACAACACTGAATGTTGAGTGTCATGGGGCCAATAGCAATTTCCTATTGGATGGAAATCATTTATTGTACAAAATAAGCTCTTCTCTGTTACAAATAATGGGGTTAAAGAATATGAAAGTGCTTCTAGTTAAAGTTAATGCAAATATTAATTTCTTGAAATCAACACTGATGATGAGGGGAAAATAGAAAACACACCTCTACTAACCTCCAAGTTTGTTAATGAATGTAATAAGTTGGTAAGGGTGGTACTAGGAATATAAGTGCATAATTGATTAGAAATTGAGGACACAGATGTCCAAATGATTATTGAGCCTGCACAAACACCCCACTTATAACTGGACTTGTGTGCACTAGGTTAAAACAACAATCTTTATTATGTTTTTTAAAATACAGGAAAATAAAAAAAATTGTATGAACAAACAAAAATAAATGAAAAATTATATGTAATAAATATTATATATATGTAATAAAACACAATGGCCACACAGGCTACTGCCACATGGGCCTGTGGCATGTTCAGTGAGATACACATAGATGAAGCAAGAAAGAGGATAGCAGTGACACTCCTTTATGTAAATCACCAATGTACGTTTCACCCTTTCTTGGGAGATTTTTCAAGGTAAATATACTTTTTTATGCTTCACATTTGACAATAAAATTAAAAACTTGTTCAATTATGAACATAGAGTGATGTCCCCACTGTGTGGGGCAAGGTATAATTTACTGCCACTACCAAACGGCAGGGGATAAACCACTACTGCTCCCAGTCTCTAATCCTCAAAATAGAGTCCTTTTTCTTAAAAAAAATGGATTAAGCGGCTCTATCCAAAAATAATCTAGTGCTTTCATCTAGTTCTAGCTGTCCTAGCCCTCTTCAAAGGTGCAGTGTTTCACTAGTGCTGACTAAGTTCCCTGCCATAGTCTAGAGTTCTGGCTACATTAAGCCCACTTCTATGGGGCTGTATTCAGCTAATGCTAGCTATATTCCTATTTGGTATAACCCAAAAATTCTAACTGTAGCTGTCTCTTTCCCATATAACATGGTATGTATAGACCCATTTTAGCTTTTGAATATGCTGAGAGAAAAAGCTAAAAAGTCTATTCTGCTCTCAGAGGTATTCATTGTGAATTTGAGATTCAGTTTATTCTTTCCCAATATTTCAATGAAGTCTGTGAGGATCTCGTGGGGGAACCTTCCCATTAAATTCACATACGTATGTGACTGGTGTAAAGAAATCAAGTCCTCACTGAAACCTTATTCAATTTTCCAGTGTCCCAAAACAAGCTGGCATTTTGGAAAGCTAAATATCATACTTTACAGACACAATTGAACATTTTTAAAGCAAAAACTGAATATATGGTGAGAATAAATACATTTGAGTCATTTTCATTTTTTGGTTTTATAGTTTTACTATCTTTCTATGAAGGTAATACACAAGCATAATGAAGACTAAAGGAATAAATGTATTTCAACTTCAAAAGTGTTTGGGTGTATAAAGATGCAAAAGGATAGTACCTAAAAAGGGTCATAATTACACCTGCAGGCATATTACGTTGTTCCTTTCAACTGTGTGCATTCACATAGGGATGTGAAGAGCATTAAATTAGGAACATAAATTGAGTTATCTCAGTTTTATTATATTCTGAAAAGGTTGTATGACACCAGGCTGGTAACTGTATTAAACTGATCCTGCACCATATCAACATAACCTTACTTGGCATGGTTTCCTTTCTGTGGTTTGCCTTCCACAATGGCTATAGTAAAACCAGAATTGTCATTTAGATTAATACCATTTATTCTTTCATACTTGCAGTAACTGTAGTACTTGAAGTTGGATCCCTGCGTTGTTTTTATATTTGCTGGTTACAAACATCATTTATATGCTAAAAAAAAGCAAGTCCTTGTGCAGCCCCTTTTAATTGTACATTATATAATGTATCTTCATAAAGCTCACCCATTTGGCTGAATCCAAAAATAATCAAAGTAAAGTGCATTTGAAAGTCCAACATAAACAGTAGTAGCTATCAAAGGCAGCAAAAACAACAAAAGGACTTGAGAATTTCTCAGGAAAGAAGTTAATTTGCTGTGGTAAAACAGGCAAAAAGTTGTGATGATCATGGTGAATAATGAGGGGCTTTTTGATTAAAGTCTAAATAGTCATGTAGAGTTAGGAATTTGCATCTATTCTCCACTTCCCCATGCTCACTTATTGACTAAAATCTGGGAAGTGTTGTATACGTAGAAAAAATCTCCTGAAGAAAATCCGGCACTCTTGGAGTGCCGGATTTTCTTCAGGAGATTTTTTCTACTTTACTACTAAAGCGTTGGTATCCTGGCACCCTTTTTGTACATTTATTTGGGATTGAGCGGTTACTGGGTTTTTTTGTTTCAAGTGTTGTATACGTGACCAATTCGGGCAGCAACAATAGTTGTGATCTTACGAAGCTCTTTGCATCATTTTGTGTGTGCAATGCACAGGTACTATGGATACTGACTAATCTGCGGAGTGTGTCAAAGGAGTGAATACAACTAGTTGAACTATTCTGAATTCTTCACCTGTTTGATTTTTCCACTTCAGATTGGTTGGTGGCAGTTCTCCAGTATTGTGTATGATGACTAGTTTAGCAAAAGTGACAATGGCATCTGCAACTAAATGACAACATGAGCAGGGGCAATGTGACAGAAATTGACAGAATATTCACAGAATAGTTAGTGGAACAGTGTGAGACTGATGTCACTGCACTTCACTTGTCGAATACACCTTACTCCACATGACTTCTACCTAAGTACTGCACACTATGCATCTGACAGCATTTGCCACTGTCTGCCTATTAGACAAGTGCACTTGCAGTTTAGTCAATAAGGAGAAGCAAGTATGCAGCTATTTTGGCAAGGCGAATTGTAGAGGTGAATTCAACAGGTGAATTTGGACTTTAGTCAATAAGCCCCTTACTGCACTACCTTTGGAAGAAAACGAATCACTAACAACTGAAAAATATATTTGCAATTTTGATTGGAAAGCCAGTTATTCATTTTCAATACATGTAAAAATGTTATCCTTAAAATTTAATTCCTGATATTATAGCTTTGTAATGTGTTCCCTTTTGCTGTCTGAAACCATTTTTTATTTGTTGCCTTTTGAATTTCATTACATTCCAATACATCAGTGGTACAGATCAGGGTTGGTTTACTTAGCACAAAAAAAAAAAAAAAGATAGTTAAACCCAGCTAAAGAAAAAACAAAACAAAACACTAAAATTCATCCATTTTATCATATACTCCTCCTCTATGGGCCCCAGCGCAAAATTACCAGCACCGAAATATTGATAGACAATACGTGGTCCTAGCAGATGGGAGGCAGCTCTAGCCTTAAGACGACCCCCATCCACTGCTCCCATGCAAATTGAAATCCGATTTTTTTTCGTGATAGTGGTCAATTAATATTATTCTTAAAGATAATGTTTATTAAACACAATGCAAGGTTAGGCTTCTCCCCAAGCACCAGTGAATAGGAAAGGATAAACACTCAGGTATAAACCCCCACAACAGGCCAACATCACTGCTTACAAATCACGTACAAATTAACTCATCACCTTATAAAGGAAACAGTATAAGGAAATCAGAAAATTAGAGTAGAGTTTCCTTATAGCCTATACATTTGATACAGCCCTTTTAATAAAGATACATATATGTTGCACTGTCCATATGTAGTACCAGTTATACCTGGGAGAAACTACATACTGAACCCTCCAAAAGCTGATTACCAAAGTAGTTTTCGGGATTGGTTCACTTAAGGTAAATCATGTGACTTTCTGGTAACTGTTTTATTATTGTCAGGAAACAGGCTACAAAACCAACAAAGAGAATTGACCATGAATGTCTCTATCCAGAAAGGTTATTGTGTATCACAACAAACGTTCCCTGTAATTGCGCAGGGTAGAGAACCATTATTCTGTTGGTAGGCATTGATTGTGAGCCTCTAGGAGGGTGAGGGGAGATAAGGAAACTGGACACAGAACCATTTATGTGTGGGTATGAAGATATGACATGTTTGGACAGCATTCTAATCATACAGTTCAAACACTTTCCTAATAGATCATCTGTCCTTACAGTTAAAGTATCCCATTCTATTAACAGATAGACACACCGTCTATCAGTATTGCAGTAAGAGGTGTTTCAATTTACCATGTCAATTTCAGAGAAATAAATGAAAGAAAATAGCTTATAGCTATATAGTGTTACATGAGGCATACATATACTGTTACGGTTTAATGTATCATATAATAGTGCAATATAATATAATAGGTAGGGTTTACTTCAATTTTATAAATGAGCCTAAAATTAAATATTACTTTTAGTTCTTAAATCAAATTTTAATAAGGTGTTCCTACGATATTTTACTACTTTGTAGTAAAAAAAGTTACTCATCTGATATCTTTGTAAGAAACCAGTTCATTTCTTTGTTTTATAAAGGAGGTTAATAAACGCTTGTTGTGATAACGGTTTCGAACTTGTGAAATAACTAATGTTTATAAAATATTCTTTCCTTTGTTCCATATTGGGGTATTGTGGCATTTTCGTAAATGTTACGCATAAGTAATATTACATTAGACTGCATTGGTTCATAAACATAACCAGACCATTTATATTCAAGTAGGATGGATTTAGTTCATCATCCCGATTTAGCAACCCACTGCGCTGTCATTTTATTATTCTTTAGATTGTGATTTGGACATCTGTGTGCAAACAATGTTTGAAATGTCATATATGCAACTTCCAATTAACTCCTGAACTGCTTTACACAATGTGGCACTGTCTGCGAGTAATGAGAAAGTTTAATGAGCATTGGTGAATTATTTAAATCTCAAATAGAATTTCCCTTCTCTTATTTCAAACAGAAGAAAAAACTTTCACATGTTCTTTTAGCCTCCCACTTTACTGATTATCGTACCTGATTATAATCAGCGCTTTACTGAAAGAGTCAAATTATAATATATCTGCACAAGGTGTCTTGATCCATTTAAAACTGTGCTGTACACACAGAAAACATATAATTACATTTCCACGCGTACTACTCTATACCATCGCAATCCCTTAAACAGCAGTGTGTGAAATAATTATCTTCTTGGAAAAATAGATACACTTTTTCCTTGACCAACAGAACCGACTGCAAACATTTTGGTTACACTTATCTATAACCTTCCACGCGATTTTTGAAATTTATTGGATTTATTTTTGGTTCATTAGTGTGAATGTATCTGTTATATTTTGTATGTGCTCATCTGTACATTTTCCCTGAGCTGATATTATAACTTTTACCTTGACTAGCACTCTTATTGTTGCAAAGTACAACCTCCAGGCAACTGCTGGAAATAGGATGGGTAAGCACCAGATAGATGAGCATTAGTAGAATTTGAGGCCAGCAATTATACCAGTCAGACTTCTGAAAGGATGAGTTTTCTTGGACCATTCAAATGATTACTGTTATTTACCTTTTACCAAA
>WMED01000262.1:21825-38808 GCA_019650415.1 Pipa parva
TACATACACAAACATATAAATAAACACATGTATTCTTCGTTATCTACAGAAACATATATATTTCCATAAGATCAAGAAAGGTACATTAATAATCATGATACAGATACCGCATTACATTTATTTGTTTACTCTGCTTCTTATACTGTACAACAATATAATGCAAAATATGTGTGATGAACACGAAGTAAAATGTTTGTCTATAAAGATATGAAAATAATTGCTCAGTACATACAGTTGCATGGGCTATAAGGAATTACACTTTATGGGTAAAGTGTATACATCTCAAATATGAAAGCACTACAGAAAAAATATGCAGAGACTATTTTACTGAAAAAAAGTAAAACTTTTTTTAAAGTTGCGCATAAATATATTTATAAAACTTTATTATTGACAAAAAATAAGCCAACCATCTTTAGACAACTTTTGTTGTGTGTTTTTTTTTTGGAATATAAATCACCTTATTTAACTTCACATATGATTATGACTATACCTCCAGCAGAAACAATATGCTATTTCATATGTAATCTATGCTAAGGTATAATGGTATTTGCACCTTTTTAAATCGACTGTTTTGTCATCCTAATTTCAAAGATGATGAAGTTAAATTATACAGTTTAGCTGGGTTTAGTGTTAATCCTGATGAGGTTCAGATTCACTTGGAACATTTAATTTTTAAATCATTTCCAATAACTACAGTGTGTTCCTAGAACTGTACATTAAAGCCAGATTCACAAGGATGTATAAATAGTTTAATAACTATACACTATGTAATAACTGCAATACCCATTAGCGTTGTTGTAAAAACAGTTGAATTACAGGTTTCACAGAACGCACCAGTGCCTAATTCGATGAGTATATTATTTATATATATATATATATATATATATATATATATATATATAAACAAATGTTTAACATTTTAAAATTTCTTAGCCTGTAAGTGCCTTTCTTTTGAATCAGTTATACCTGTTCAGTTGCATGGCTGAGCAGCCAGGTGTTTGACTGAAAGTTGTGCACACTAGTGTGTATATGTAAATACACACTACACACACACCAGCATACAGAACAATATATTCACTATTGACAATGGCCCAAAATAAAGGACCAAAATGCTGACTGCAAATTTCAAATCAAAATGTTTTTTTCTAAAACTCAGGTCCAAAGAGTGCTCATCATTAGTTTAAATCCAACATTTGCAAAGGATGTTGTGCTAGCGTACATAATATTTTATAGCGATAGATAGATATTAATAACTCATATATTGTGCATGTTCATGCTTAAAAACATAGAATGAGTCATTTGACTCTAGAGTTTTATACCTATAAAAGGCAATTATATTTTTTGGGTCAGTCTACTGATTTGCTCCGATAGCAAAAAGCATTGTAATTCGCTATATTTCAGAACTAGCTATAAAAACCCTTTAAGTGTTGATGTGAAGCAGACTTTGCATGTCCAACAGAGCGTAGCATAGCAGCTAAACCGGCCAAGTCTCAAGAAACGCCTCCTGGAACACTATCTTTGCCAGTATCCATGACTAAGTGAAAGGCTAATCTGAGAGCCAGGGATAAAGGAAAGAGGCTATGTGGCTCTCCAGACAAACAACATCACCTTACTGCCATTTTCGGTAGCAATGAATTTCCAAAACACTCATAATAAATCCCAAATGGTATCCATCTTTAGCCAAGCTAATAACAGTCTATGGATAACCTGTAAGGTTGTTTTTCTACATGTTAAATACTTATTTTTCAGTCTCTCCACCAATGCATAGCAAGGAAATGACATCTGCTGCTGACCTAGGTTCCTGTTCTAGATATAGACCCCAAATAATTGGGCAAACATTGAGCAAAGCATTTAAGACCCATATATAACTATACATTAAAAAATAAATATTAACATATATATTAATAGACTCTATTTCCTAATAGCTCTCACAAACAAAGCTAAAACAAAAAGAGAAAACTAACCCATTATAATCGACATATTAACATTAACACTGTAATCTCATAATGTAATTCAAGCGATTATTTGTTACCCTGCGAGTATGTGTGTAAACAAATATAAACAAAAAATTCACTAACCCATATTTGGCAGTTTATTGTAATAATATCATTCTCCATCTGGTTAATGCCTTTATTATCTTTACAGAAAAGTTTTGATATGTATGTATTTATGTTAAACTTTTTAACATATTTACCTAGATATCACCCTCTGTGCAATACTTATTAATATATATATATATATATATATATATATATATATATATATATATATATATATATATATTGCTTATGTTCCAGGAAGTATTGTTTAAGTATAACAATCATGAAGTAGTAAACTGGGGGACAAAATAAATCTATTATTTGGAGAAATGTTTAGTGTAGTTGAAACTGAAAAATGGGGCAGATCTGTGAGATGAATATCACATAAATATTTTGTCAGAGAAATGTGAAAACTGCAAATACAGGAAAGACTAATAGCAAATAAATGGTTTCAAACTGTATTAGTCCAGCTGAATAATTACATAGTTGAGTACTGTGGTATTATATGACACAGGACTATCAGTTTGTTTACGACCAGTTTTCGAGATATTTTCTCTTCAACTGTGTATCCTTATTACTGCTCTGACCTGATGAAGAGGAAATATCTCTAGAAAGCTGGTATTAAACAATGAATTGTTAGTCCAAGTAAAGTATCATATAATACCACAGTATTCGTCTTTCTAATGAAAGACTAATGTAATCCTTCTGAACTAGTGCAAATTGTGGATTAAATGAACATCCATATAATTTGCTAAAAGTGAAATGTATAATTTTTCAAGTCTGTGCTTGTATTTAATCCGCAAATAAATTAAACATATTCTCCATATGTATTTCAGCAACAACACCCTGACAGAATCCTTCAGAATAACAGTTTGCTAGTTCTTTCAGTCTATCATGTGATTTGTAAAGATCTTCAGAAAACATTTTAGAGGGATCATAGCAGAAGAACTTCAGTTCAGTTACACTTCAGTTACCAGACACCTCTTCTATAAACTTTCATTATTATACATCTGATTCGACTGATATTGTTAATAATTGACTGATATTGTTTTACTGACAATAAGTAAAATAAAAAGGTCTTCTAAGAGAAAACATCACAAGACAGAATTGGTGTGCCTTAAAACTCTGAAAACTGCTCAGTAAAGTAAATAAGCATTGAAAAACTGATTATAAAAAAATATATATAAAATAGTTTTCTTTCTATACAGACTGATGAATTGGTTGATAGTTATTTAAAAAACAAAAAAAACAAAACAGCAGTCCATCTCACTTTATGACTCTGATTCAGGCTATCTTTATAACAAGAAGATGGTCTAACTTAGGCTACAGAGCATTTATACACCACTGTTTATATCAGTATTATCAGAAGAACTTATCAGCCAGCACAGGGCGTGAGGTCCAAGGCATTATAATAGTTTGTTTTTTTAACGCACAAAAAAAGTATAGTTATGTTTACAGATGAAATATTTAGAAATGGAAGAGGATGGCATAATATGCCTGGAAGACTAGTATTTGTTTTAAGAACTGAAATTGTCATCTGTTTTTTTTTTCAATATTTATTTTATTTCTTATTGTAACTGTTTTAGTATGATGTCAAGGATGCAGTAAAATGTAGTTTAAAGAGAGTGAGTGCACTGTTATTCAGTGAATTTGTCAGTCATGTAAAATGATAAGGGTGCATAGAATCATGGGGTACTCCATCCAAAAATTTAGCAACTGGACTCAGTATTCCCTTCCTGGAGATAAAGATTGAATAAAAGGAAGACAAACGATAATCGTCATTAAACATTAAAATGAAAATGTATTTCTAAGGTGATATTTTACTAATTTCAACACTGAAGGTTAAGTCCTGTTTGTCTAGACGCTAATTAAAATCCGGTTGTCTGGCATTTTTACCTTGACCTTGGCCTTCCACACACATTTTTGAGACAGAACAATAAAAATCTGGAATGTCCAAGACAATGCCTTGCAGCAGCAAAAGAATTCAGAGGCGGCAGAGCTTTTTGTAGCTTCTTACTGATTCAAATGGTTGTCAGTCCCAGGACCTTGTTTTTAGGTCAGTGAACAAAGAAGTTTACTGTGGTTCTTCATGAATGTGATTTACCATCACAATCAGTAAAGGACGTTTTAAACGTCAAACATAGGCTTGAGCATAGGAAAAGTGCGAGATATTCGCTTCAGTTTTTACCACAAGTAAATAATATCAACCGAGAGGTTATTTTCAAGTGATTGGTCGTGTTGATATAGATAAGATAAACAATAGGCTGAGGGATAGATGAATAGATGGATAGGCAGAAAATATTGTAGGGTATAGATATGGTAACAGTGTAAGCTTCATTGCTTTCACTGCTGTTTCTAAGATGTATGAAGCTATTATGTGTAGTTTTTTCCTGAACTGATTTTCCCAGTCGAGTTATTTATCTCTTCTACACAGTTATATCCACCTTTGGTGCACATAGCCTGGTGCATTAATTAACCAACTAACTAACCACAAGGCATGGCTGCTTACTCCCTTCTGTGGGGTATTTCTGTAAATAAGAATTCGTATATATTCAGTTAAACTTAAGTTAGACATACATTTGCACATAAAGTAAGTTTGTATAGTTTTCTCAGTTATCCCAAATAAGGGCCAGAGATATGTTGCACTTTCACATTTTATACAGTTATACATATGTGTGTGTGTGTAGGTTTGTATGAAATAGTGTATGAAAATATTTACTTCCACGTTTCTTATTTGAGGGCTATATTTTGTATATATTATTAAAAGTCATAGATGTGAATTAAAATATAAAATTCCATTCAGTTACAACCATACACTGCTGATTTCTGTGCTAATAGTAGTTAACGTGCCAGAACAATCACAATGCTATTTAAGTAATTTCAAAATAAAAATGATATGATCTCTGCTTTTAAATCTTCACAAAAAAAGGCACAGTTTTCATTTTTAAAAATCTATTTTTTTTTTATTCTAATCCGTTTTACTTTATTTCACATTCGGCTAAAAAAGACCATCTGCTGGCTTTTATTTCTCTTTCACTGTCAATGGGTGTTACTCTTTGCCTTTAAGGGCTTCATTTCTCCCATGGTAGGGTCCATTACCAACCTTCTGCTGCCTTGCGATGCACTCAGGAAGGACCCATCCTGTCTTGACTGAGAAGTCACGTGTAGCAGGCCAAGCTCATTGTTGTCTGTTTGGTTGGGATCACGTGTGCCAAGCAGATTTCTTAATGAACCAGGCGCATAGACCTGCCCCAAGTCCATTCTCCCCTCCTCCTACATTTCTGCGCAGGCGCTTTGCTTTGCACAATAATGTTGAAGGAAATTAGGTGACTCTCTTTTGGGAAGCTGACTTTTTAAAAGCACGGCCAGACCATGCTATGACGACTTCTCTGATTCTGCATCCACATTGGGCGGATACCTTAATGTACGTGTATGAAACAAGCCCGAATGAAAAGAATCACAAGAAAAGCACAGCAATGGAAGGACTGAGTGGGAACTGTGCAAGCAGCCACTGTAGGGATTTCATCTCTCACCCTGCATTGGGACGCCATTCTAGTGCTATTGGATCTCACCAAGGGCCTGTCTACACGGACATTACATCTCCGGAGGCAACGAGGCAATGCACAGGACCCCCGTCCTCTTCCAACGCTTCCCTTGGATATGCTTACCCTTTTGGAAGCAGTTACTACGGATGCAGGCTGTCTCAATCTCACAACGTCAATTTACACCAGAAACCCTGCTCCTACCACCCTGCTGAGAAATACGCAGAGCCTAGCAACCCCTTGCCCAGCGAAGATTATTCCTCCAGAGCAAAGGAGTTTGCCTTTTATCCTAGTTTTGCAAGTTCCTACCAGGCAGTCCCTGGCTATTTGGACATGTCAGTAGTACCAGGGATCAGTAGTCACCCGGAGCCCAGACATGACACCCTGCTGTCTATGGAAGGTTACCAGCACTGGGCGCTTCCGAACGGTTGGGACGGGCAAGTCTACTGCTCAAAGGACCAGTCCCAATCCGGCCACCTTTGGAAAGCACCTTTTCCAGGTAATGTAACAAAACAGTCCTTGCACATTTTAGCTGTTCTTTAACCCTCTCTACTTCAGTTTGCGTTTAAAAACTCGGATGTCAGAGTAGATTGGAAGTGTTACTGTACAGACTTGTATTGCGTTTGCAACTTTGGGATAGGCACGTGTTCCCTTCAGCAGAGCAGCATTTTAGTTATTTAAAGAGTCCTTTATCTTTTTTGACTTATCATGGCAATAAGGTCCTAGCTTTGGCACATCCTTATGCCGTTTCTCAGTCAGTGCTCTGAGAGTAGGTCATGCTGGTTCTGGTCATGCTGGTTCTGGTCTTGCTGGTTGTTCCTGGTATTAAAGCTGGGTGTATAGTATATACTCGTTGGCTGCAATTATGCATGGAGGTGTCAACTGACAAACTGATTCTTCTTAAGTAACTGGTATTAGTGTTCTGTGAGTCGAATCTCTTGCAAGTCCATCTCAAACTGCTTATGTGTATATTAATTAATACTTACACCTTGCAGTATTTTGAAGGTAAGGAATTCCAGTTTTTCTCCGTAATATTAGCAGGGAGACAAAGTAATAAAAACGGTATTGCTTTAAGTGCCACCTTCAAATTGCTAAGAAGTCTTTCAGTTTACTGTATTTCCTGGGAAATATATGATCCATTGCCCAAGAATCTATAAGTCCATATACAACTGTAAATTCACTTGCCTGAACAGCACATTTCTCGTATTTCTCAGCAGGGTGGTAGGAACAGGGTTTCTGGTGTAAATTGACGTTATGAGATGAGATAAAGATATATTTTATGGCAAACTGATAAAAACATTAACTGAACAAATGAATGATAAAAACATTGTTTTATGCATTACTGTATCTACTACATTTCTAGTGACTGATGAAGATAAATTATATATTCTACTTAAGACAAATATTAGTCAGAAAATACTATCTTGTTCATGTATGTTTGGAACATGTTCCTGCATTGATTAATGGAACACTTATATAACACACACACACACACACACACACACACACACACACACACACACATATATATATATATATATATATATATATATATATATATTATATATGCAATATAGGCATACACACTTTATATATGTCTAATGTCTTTTTTCCTGTTTTTTATGGGTTTGTAACTCGTTTCTAAATTCAGTATTGCTTGAGAAAGGTAGGACAGACCCCTTGAAAGCTTGTCTATCTAAACTGTTAGTCCAATATAAAAGGTATCACCAAGTATTGCAATACTCATTTTATATACACACACATATATATTGCTAGTACATACATACATACATGTAGATCTATAAATGCGATGGAGAAGGAAGTGAGAACACATGGGATAGAAAGGACGTTGCTTTCCAAAATATGAAAGTCCAAAGTACACAAGAATAGGACAGATAAAATAGAACATTGTAACTGTTTATAAACTAGATTTCCATACACATTTCCATATACATGTAGGGTAACCTACAATGAATGAATGGATGTGTATTTGTATATATCTAGGGTCACCAATAATTAATGAATGAATATGAATTTGTGTCTCTGTCTATTTTCACTGGTGAATACTTTTCAGTTTATTAGTTTATTCAGACTTGACTGATACACGTTATCTGTAATGATTAATTGTTAACGGTTTAATTGTTATACTGGAAACTAGCACTGCCCAGTGGAATATAAACCTTATTGAAATCTACATTTAAAAGTTGACAAATTTTAATTTAGAAGGGAAAAACACTATGTGGTGCAATGCATTATCAAACACAAATAACAACAAAAAGCACATCACTCCATTAAACAAGCTTCTGTTGTAGTTATTTTTCTTTTACTAAACTGCTATTTAGTAAAAGTGTATGATATATATATATATATATATATATATATAATTTTTTTAATTAGATTTATTACACTTAGAATTAATGAAATTTAATTGCAGCGCCCTCCTGACTACAGCTGGGGGATGCGTGTTTGTTTTGGGTCGATACAGTAAATATACCGTATAACACACACAAAGCAGATATACATATATACTACCCTGTGCATGGCCCATATATGCAGTCTGCATATGCCATACTACACAATAGGCATGGGTTGTTTGCTTTGTATATATAGGTTTGTAACATTCATATTTTCACAGATTAATGACATTACAGTATTAGTGCATTCCTAATGCTTTGTAGTCAGAAAATAATGACTGTGGTATATTTCACAGGACTACAGCACACTCACCCCAGTTTACTATATTTCATATACATTCACAGGTACTGTTTAGAGCAGATATGCATTGTATTGTTACAAATACATAGTTTGCTTTAAGTTTTAATGTCAGTAAGGTTCTTCCTATAGTTAGTTTCCTACATGCCAGTGTTTAAATGTGGTTCCTGAGTAAATGAAGCTGATAAGTTCAGCAGCTGTTGTGTAAGTATTCTACTAAGGTACTGAGCTAAAGATGTCAGAGAGGATGGAGATTTATAAGATTTAATTCTACTCTTCCCACAGGATTAAATAAAGGGCTAGCCTACAGGAGGCCATTCAGTGCGTGTGTAGGGTTTCACTCAGGGTGATGTGCCATAAATAGATGTGAGCTGCAGTGTGTAGGAATTAAAGGCAGTTGTATAAATAATACTAAAAGTCTTGTTTGTTCCCCCTCCCTCACTGTAGATGTGGTCCCCCTTCAGCCAGAGGTGAGCAACTACCGCAGGGGAAGGAAGAAGCGAGTCCCGTACACAAAAATCCAGCTGAAAGAACTGGAGAAGGAATATGCAGCCAGCAAATTCATTACCAAAGAGAAAAGGCGAAGAATCTCTACTGCGACAAGTCTGTCTGAGCGACAGGTCACCATATGGTTTCAAAATCGAAGAGTCAAAGAAAAAAAAGTCATAACAAAATGCAAAACCCCTCACCTTCATAATACCTGACAAAAGAAGAACTCTACTCAATTATACCCCAACCCCCCCTGTGAACAAGTATTTATCTCTTTCCCATGTATAGGACATTCTCCAACAGAACTCTGCTGGACATTTCCGTGGATTATTTAATATAGAATGGAGAAAGTAAGTCACTGGGCCACTGGGCCACAAGCCCCCCAAGCGCTTTCCCGACTGTTATTTAAAAGGAATGTGATGGGAGTGCAGGCTCTCATTCATGAGAGAGTAAAACGACCACCTATATTTACATCTTTAGGGGAGTATGGCTATGGCGCAGTCATTGGATGTCACAGCGGTATCATTTCTTTGCTTCGTTCATTTCCTTAAAAGTCCTCATGAATTGTCTAATATAAAATAAGATGTAGCAAATTTCCATTTTGATGTGCTTCTGTCGCACACCTGTTTTGTTGGCTATGCTTAGATATTAAACACCCGACCCCCACCCGAAACAAAAGGTCCAGATATCTGTATTGACTTTTGCTCATGGTAATAATCATGATAAGTACTTATGGTTGCACTTAACCTTGTAGCACTCCGATGATCACAGCATTAATATATTAACTCTGTTCTATTTTAGAACATATGAGCCCCCCTATTTGTCGGATACTATCGCTTTCATTCTATGGCAAGAGAAAGTTTTCTTGATGAATAATAGATTGGAAATTGTTGCAGGAATTGAATTGCCCACACTTCGGTAATTGAATATAAAAAGTAAAACTGGTTACTTACACTTTTCTTTTTTTTTTTTTAAGCCGGTATTATATCTCCTCACATAGTCATCAGTATTTGGCTCTGAATGTTATGACATTTATACAGAATTGGGGGGAGTATGTTTGTTTCAGTCACATTGATTGGTCATTACACTATAACATATATAATAGAGGTTCACTTTGCTGGGTTTTTTCTTCATGGGATATACCCAATGACAGTCATTAACTCTGCTCCAGACCAGCAGGATTTCCAATAAGGTATGCTGTATGCAATTCGTTTTTATTATTTTGTTGTGTAAAATGTATAGTATTGTGGTGTCTAAATATGATATGTCATGGATAAAAAATAATTTCTGAAAATAAATATCATCTGGCCCGGTGTAGTTCTTGTTCAACTATACCGGTGGATTCGAAATAACAAATGGCTGAACTGAGTAATAACTCACATAAAGAGGACAACATTTAAAAATGTGACTGTTCACATTGCAGAATAAATAGCAGGTAAATAGATGGTGCTAAACGCTGTGAAGCTGCCACAAGGGTTATACAACCTTGACCCTCCAAGCTGAGTTTTTGTATAGCTCTCTTTTTGCTGTTAGTGTAATGCAGTGATTTTCAGTCCAACTGTAGCTGGAGTGTAGAGGTTGGAGATCTTATGTCACAGCTATTGAGAATCCATTTTAGAAACTTGCATATATAATGTTTTTTATTGTGGAAGAGACTTATTAAGACTAGCAGAGAATTTACTGATTTTGCAAGAAGAAAGGGAAGTCAGTTTAAATTCCAGGCTTCTTAGACAGCGAAGAATATGTAATGCCACCTATGGGTAAATAAACAGATTAAAGTAATTTAATATACTATCAGTGGCTTGTTAATCACCTCAATAAGTTCCAGTATATCTTTGGGATTCCCAATTCAGGACACAGATTACATACATGCTATATTAAATTACGCCTGTCATATAATTCGGTGGAAGATCAGAGATCTGTTGTTATGATACCCAACCAAAACGTGCAATTCTACAGCTATCAGATCTGTCTTCAACGAAACACAATGCTGGTATTGAAAAAAACAAACACAAAAAAAACACACAAAAAAATCATTTGCATTTGCACTGATGCTTATGAATTAGATGACTGCATCTAGAAACTCAATTAACTCGGTTAAGTCAGTTCTGTAGATATTATATCCTCCACAAAGCAGTTCAATGCATAGACAATAAATAACAAGATCACTGAAACACGGAGGTCGTGACTCGTGGCGGTTCCCCTCAGCTTGCAGGAGAGAAAGTAAAGTATACTGCTACATTTTAGCCAGCTAATTGCAGGTAGTCACTATAGTCATTAGTGCTACTCAGCTTCAGCGCAATTAGTGTGATTTGGTACAGAAGCTTGATAAGTAGTAGGAGCATATAAAATTATTTGGGGACTACGAAATATTTTAGTTTAAACATACTAAATGAGAAACGTGTTCTTAAAATATCCCACAGTCTAACCACTTGAAGTTAAATGAATACCCAATGATGGCTAATAGAAAATTTATGGGAGGTTCAGAAACCGGGCCAAATCGCTCACAAGCTTTAAGACAGCATACAGAATAAGTTAATTCAGCATGCCTTTGGTAGTTTCTAAAAAATGCATATTCAATGTGTAACTAAGTGATTTATTAAGGTAGGAGAAACCTTAAAGTACAAATACAAATTGGGGAAACATTAGCTTTATTTTTATAATTGTTAGATCAGCCTACTCAGATATGAGGACAATTAAGTGTTATCCCTAAGCAATGGATAACTACACAATATCTGTGACTTATACTTTTCTGAGATACTGCACTGCAGAGTGCTTGTCTTTCTTTTAACTAGGGCCTCCTACAACTCTGGCTTTTACTCCCTAACCCCGGACTCTGAAGACAATATATATTTTACTGGATAAAGGATGAGCATTTGCAGCCACATATCAGTCTAGAAATAATGACAAAACTCTGCCCTGGGTAAAGGTTTCTAAACAGGGTGATTATAGCAAAATACAATTATTATATTGTATTTGTATTGCATTGTATATAAGTATTATCATAGCAATGGAAAGCAAACAATAATAGCAATTTATTAAAAATGTCATAGCATAAGTCATGAAATTTCAAAATAGTTTTTTTTTCCCCCCTTTAACACAGAGGAAACTAAAAACAATGCTTATGACTAACAGGTTCCTGAAAACTAATACAACACTTATTTTATAGAACAAAAACTCCAACTAAATTATTTAACCACTTAACATAAATATAATAAACATACATTTAAAAGAGAATGTGCAGTAGGTTGTGTAAATTATGCAGATCATCTATCTCTATATCTAATATAATATTTTAAGAACTTTTGTATTCAGTAAAGGCTTGGTATTGCACAAAAAATGGCTTAAAATTTCACTGGTATAAAGTAGCAATTTTGCTGGAAAAACACACTATAATCAGCAAAATGTCTGATTATTTTAGTACTTTTTTGTTATTAATTAAGGATTCATTGTAATGTTTTGCCTTAGCTGTTTGCTAATTTTTTTAGCAAATTTGGGTTTGCTTAAAACTGTTTGCCAGTATACACTGGTGCAAACAATGGCATAAAATGGGTGATAATGGCAAAATGGATTAGCTGAATGATTGACAACAACAAAAATAGGCGTTTTTCTTAATATGACTTTTCCTGTTTTATTGTTTTATAAATGGATGATTAAAAAACAACTAACTTAACCAACTCACAAAAATTCACATATAAAAATTAAGTTTTGGCTGACTTTTCATTTCTTTTTTTAAACAATAATATAATTATATATAATAATATTTTTATATAATAATAATAATAATATGGTGCTAACTTTTTTCAGTAATACAATTATTTTATAGTGCTTATTGCACCAGAAAGAAATTTGTCCACTACAGGCTGGTAAATCAAGAGATCATTTTAAAAACTGTATTTTTTTTTTTTTTGGAAAAATACTATTTAATTCATCAATACTTAAATGCTGTAATAAAATAAGATCCAATAAAGTGTGTTAAAGTGATATGTGAAATTTCATGTAGAAAGGATAACATTTTGTGGTGACTGCCATTTTTCTAAATATTCTATAATGAAAGAGAGAGCAAGACACTAAAATAGTGTACACTCAAATTTTATTGATAGCAAATCCGATTGCAGTGAGAAAACAAAGATTAAAAAAAAATTAAAATCACTGTCCAACAAGGAGGGAATACCAGCATAATATAAATTATATACAGAGGTAAATAAAGTAGCACCACAGAAAGAGATAGATCTGAATAAATATATATCACACTGAGTCATAAATATGAGTACTAGCATTCTATAGAGCTAAATAAATAACTAATTGTCTCTCTTTGCATTAGTAGTAGTAATTACCGTCAATGCAGTCAGGGGCGTAAATGAAAATCCTCCCAAAGAGTACAGAGCACGCTCTGAGGGAGTTATTCACTAAGGTGCGAATTCAACAGTCAAATTCGCAAACAGTGGATTTCCATAGCAAATCTGCTACAATTTCCCCACTGTAAAGTCGCGACAATTTTTTAATGTTAAGATTGTGACAATTTTCCTATAATAAAGTCACGACTGCGACAATATTCCAATTATAAAGACGTGACTGCGACAGTTGCAGCCTATTGAGACTGTTTTTATCTTGCACCTATAAACAATTTGGACTTTAGTGAATAACCCCCCTGAAAGTGTAACTGGAATGGGAAGAGAGGATTAAAAGTAGGCTGGCCATAGGAAGTAATGGTTTATGATATGATCTAACTGAGATTGACTAGTACTAATAGGGGCATATTTGCCAAGACCATTTTGACAGTATTAATTAGTTTCACTTTCAATATTTTTCTCCCAGTAATTTTGACTTCTCTGATTTATAAAGTTTACCATTGGGGGAAAAAAAACAGTTTTTGATAAATATGTTTTGATAGAGGCACACTTGCAATGTTTTTATATGAGGGTCTCCTTCATTACAAATTGATATTGATATCCTATTTTGATGGGAAATCTTTTTCAACTGTGGCAAGACCAATTCCATAGAGAATAAAGTGTTTATACCAGTCTGAAGCAGGCAAATTCTTTTGGCCAATAACATTGTCTTTCCACAGCTTAGTAAATAGGAGAAAACAGCAATATTGTTAAAAATAATATGTTTTGCCTGCATTAACTAGTTAAAAAACTTTTCTAGTTTATTAAATGTCTCCCTTAGGGTGAAAATTAAAGAACAGTGGCAAAATTTGCTGTGAAAATAAAAAACAGCAAAAAAGCCAAATGCAGTCAAAACTGTAAATTACAAAAATTACGTAATCAGAATTTCTACAAGTTATTCCACCAAAAAAAAAAAAAAAAAGAAAAAAAAAAAAATATATATATATATATATATATATATTTTTTTTTTTTTTTTTTTTTTTTTTTTTTTTTTTTTTTTTTTTTAATTGAATTTACTTTCACTTTGTTGGGCTATAGGGATTAGATTATGAATCATGATAAATCATGGAGCTCAATTATCAATTGAAAACAACGACAATAGGTGGGTATAGATTATAGGACAATAAACACAAAAAAAAAAACAAACATTCAGCTTGGATTGGTATGCAGTTATTCCAATGAGGAATGCAGATTAGTTGCTGCTTTTTTTTTTTTTTTTTTTTTTTTTTTTTTGTGTTCTTCTCATTATAACTGCAACCATCTTTTATAAACTGAGCTTTCTGTGGCACTTTATTAATATTTATTATTATACAAAGTTCCATAAAAAAACAACAAACAATGCAGGGGTGTGTCCTTCCAAAATTTGCCAAAATAGGCTAAAAGTGCATGTGATCTGAACATACGCTTTTGACGTGTTTCGGTGAATTTTAGAAGGAGGACGGGTAGTTTGTGATAATCTAAATCACACACGTATTGAGGAAGTAAGCAGCAGCAGCAGCAGCAGGGGAGACATTCATCATATGATCCTAAGCATCCCCTTGGACTGGCAAACTGTTTTCTCCTCTGTAATTATTGTTATTTTGCAAGTTTCAACCATTCCATTGACTTTTTTTTTCTTCAGAAAAATTTTATTACTGCTTGTTTTTTGGCAGCAAGTTTGAGATACACGTTTGTATGTCATTTTTGCCCTAATGGTATCTACCAATATTAAAATCCAATGATTTTAGATTCTAATTTGCCCAAAGCTATTTTCTTCTTCCAACCATGAGCATTGTCATTTTATGCACCAACCTTTTACGTGGCATGGTATCGAACGCTTATTAAAAATCCAGGTATATGACATCCAGTGTCTCCCCCTGGTCTAGTCTATTACTGACCTCCTCATAAAAGCTAATTAGATTTGTTTGGCAGGAATGATTCCTCATAAACCCATGCTGATATGGAGTTATATATTTCTTTGATTTGAGAAACTCCAGAATAGCATCTCTTAGAAAGCCTTCAAACATTTTACCCACAATAGAAGTTAGACTTACAGGTCTATAGTTTTCAGGCTCACACTTTGACCCCTTTTTGAATATAGGTACCACATTTGCTACACTCCATGGAGACATATTTACTAAACTCGAATTCCTCAATAACGCTATTATCGCCAGATATCACCATAGTTTTAGCAATTTTGGATGTTCTTACCATAGCGCATTTATTATGCGGCAATAGCACAGCAAGAGCGTTATTTGCATTTATCATTATTGATGCAAGCAGCAGTACTGGTTGCGCTTCTGTATATCGATATCTATATGTATATCGGTATCGATTACACAACAGCAGTTTCACTTAACATAACTCAAGACTAAAAACACACTTTGGATAACGCCACACAGAGAGTGGTGAAATATCAAGCAACAGAAATAGCAAAAAAAAACAAACTAACACTTACCTTAGTAAATAATGCAATAAATACTGCAGATGGGGCGAACAGTGTTAAATCCGGCAATATCGATATCGCCAAAACCAGATACGAGTAATACACAGAGATATCAACTGCGTTAATGCCCTTCTGGAATTTGTTAAATAGGTGATAATATTGATATCGCTAAAACTAGCAGTAAGCAAATTCGATTTTAAAGGGATAAACAATTCGAGTTTAGTAAATATGCCCCAATTTATCTCCCATGGAATGGCTAAGAAACTGAAACTGTGGAATGTATTGAAAATATTACAGTTTTACATTTTTATTGACCTTTATTTTTCCTATAGTTACAGCCAATAATAAAAGCACTAGCACAGAAAGAAGCCTGTTTCATCCACTGCATACTTTTTTTGGTTATGGTTGTCACATGAAGGGAATTTAAGCCAACAGGATAGGAATTTCAAATCATTAATTTTCAAGTCAATTACAGCACAGCACATCTTGTCATAGTCTGCATTTATCTGGACCCAAACCTGGTAAATCTAATGGTTTCATTAAGAGATATGTGATATTGTGTGTGACATGCATTTTTTTCACATGCAGCAACTGAGAAGGGGGGAATCACCTATCTCCTTAACCAAAACAATCACATTTTTCTGCAAGAAAAAACACCCATACAGTGCAACAACTTCATGTAAGTAGACTTTGTTTTGTGTCTTGCTGCACACTAATCCTAGTGAAAGCTGCAAACATTATGTGTAACATGACAATACTCCCCAAATTATATATTTCAAAACAAAAATGGAAAAGAAAGCATAACGTTAATCTCAGGAGATACCTAAGGATAATAAAGTCAGCTAGTCACTCTGAGTTAGAGCGAAAGTGGGTTTATGGTAATTTTCAAAACTGATAGGGAAGTTTTACACAATGTTTTACAGCTGAGTTGTTTTTAATTAGGTTCATTATTGTGTATGGTGCAAAACACAAGAGCCTGTGTGGATTATCCCACAGGAAACAATGGAAATTATTTTTCTTGATCAGCTGCAAAACAGCTAGAGTGACATTAATGTGGAAAAAGAAACATCTAGATGGTGTGAATTGGAAAAGTATTTGAGGTAGCCTGCAAAGGAAACCTCTATACTTAAATGGAACTGTGTTGTTATATTAGTAACAATTCCATTTGCTGCAAGTATATGGATTACAGTTAAAGAAAATGCTGTCTTTTGTTAAACTGTATAAATAAACCCTATTTTTGTTCTAGAGAAGACCACTGTTTTCCTAAATTTTATGCCACAAGGGTTGAACTATTAGATTAGTACTCACATTTGGTGTAAGTGATCACTTACACCAGGCCTATTCAATTACTTTTTCTTCTGGGCCAGATTTGAAAATTTTGAGAT
>WMED01000263.1:0-15769 GCA_019650415.1 Pipa parva
GACGTCTCATAGGTGACGTCAGCAGCTCTTGATTGACTAGCAACCTGGAAGCTCTGAGAGAGCTTTGTGTCTACAGCACTTGTCAGCGATTAGCCGTCAGACTGTAACGAGCGATGCATGTGAGCGCCGCTCGTTACAGTCAAAGAGCCAGATGCAGCCATCAAAAGAGCCACATCTGGCTCGAGAGCCATAGGTTGCAGACTCCTGTATAAATCAAACATTGCAGAGGTTTCCTAACATAGTTCTTTAGAAGTACATGTCTGAATGTGTGTAAAAAGTTTTTTTTTTTAAATGAGTGCAAATTATGCTAACTAACATATAAACACAATCTAAACAAACTAACAGCACACACAGCTGCACTGTACATGCCTTTCATTAAGCACTTGACATCCACAGTGCAAGTGGCAAAAGTAACCTGAAGTGAACTCCTGAATTTAGTTCAATTACCTTTGCCACCAACACTGCAGTAGAGTGGAATATCATGACATCAATGTTCTTTCATCAGTTATATCTAATGTACAGCAATACTCATCTTTGAGCTGTGCTGTTGATTTAAATAGGGCTATCTAAAATAAAAATTCAGTATAAGATTATGGGGCTGATTCACTAAAGGGTGAATTCACATGTCGAATTCACCTCGCTGTGTGTGTGCACAGGCCAGAAGTGTAGCAAGAAAAAATTAGCGAGGGGTGGAGTGCATCGAATTTGAAAGGAATGCAGCCCATCAACTTCAATTTTTTTCTATTTACAGCCTACTTACCCAGCCAAGTTTGATATCCCTAAGGGGTAAGGATAGGTTTACATTCTTATTTCAATTGCACATCTGATTTGTGACTAGTTCAATATATTTTATCTTTATTTGATATAATTTTTAAATATGTTTGTTTCTGTCATGATTATATTTCATTTTAAAGGATGTTAATTAACTCTGAATTCTGATGGGTAATAAAAAAAAACCTTATTTGAAAACCTTTAGAGGTTCCTTTTATACTAGAGGGTTTTAGGTGAGTCATCCTTGTGAAAAATCAGTTTTGGGATGGGAAAAACCTGCTTAATAACAATCCCAGCTAAACTTGTGCTATAACCGGCATCCTGAAGTTCTATTTATATCTTTCAGGAAGGCAGATATGAGTTCCCACGCTGCACTGGGCTCTAGTTCAGGCAGTTTGTTGATCCGGATGTTTTCTTTGGGATATAGTCCTGTTTTTAGTATGATTCATATGAGAAAGTTCATAAAGGTCTGCTTTTAAGGTGTAGCCCCAATATTGGATTATTGTATTAACTAATCTTCTTTCCACTTGGAACTCAAACACTTTTCATTATATTGTGAGGAAAAAAATATGGAACTCTCAGTGTGTATAAATATATATATTTCATTGAAATTGTTTATTTAGGGGTATTCTCTAAAGATAAATAACAGTTAACTCATTTTTCACCTAAAATGTGAGATTTGAGATATTTCTCACATGTTTTCATTTTGGGAGTTATTCTCATCACCTAAGTAATGAATTGAGTGCTTGTGGTTATTCAAGCAAGGATGTTAGTGATTTGATAAATATTATCACATGAGTTATTTGGTAAGAGGTGTTTATCTCTCAAAAAAATAGTACTTTGCGATATTATCACTTGAATCTTTACTGCCAACTGATTTTTCAAGTAGAAAGTAAATGGTGTACTGACTGCTACTATCCCCAGCTGGTGTATAGAAGATGCGGGTGCTCAGGAGTAGGTTCGGACGTCTTACTGCAGATAAATATCGAATAATGGAACTCCGGCACTCCAAAGTAAAGCACAATCAACTTCTTTATTGGTTCATAAAGAACCAATCATGGCCATGAATAAGCGCCTACAGCACGAAACGCATAGGCCATGTTTGTTTTTAGCGTGCACAGATTTTTATTTATGACCAATAAAGAAGTTGATTGTGCTTTACTTTGGAGTGCCGGAGTTCCACTATTCGATATTTATTAAGTAGAAAGTAGTCAAAAAGATATGAAATTTGTTTAATACCACCTGTCTTTTCTCCATTTTTAACTAGATGGAAAGGTAATTTACAGGTTTAAAAAAAATACCATAAGCCATTTTTATGCCTTCAAAGTATCTTGTAACCCAATTATGCAATCTGACTGCATCATAATTATGTAAAAAAATGTGAACAAACAAAATCTTCAGCAACAGTAAACTACAACCTAATTCTGCACAACAAAATCAATTATCAGCACAAAAAAAACACCTGGAAAAATGAAGTATTTATTGATATATTTCATTTATTTACTGGCATGCAGACAAGCCAAGTATCTGCAACGATGTAGGTACTGTGAACTACCAGACATTTGCATACTGGACTATTTATTAGAATGCTGTTGCCTCAATTCTTTCTATATTTTAATACTTCATCCTCTAAAAGCGAGTTATACTGAAAGCTTGTTTGATGTGTTATTTTATGGAAGATGCAGTTCTATTCAGTAGTTAAATACAATTAAGATTACTTTTGCTCAATCATTGTGATGAATGTGAGAAACATGCAGAATGGTTGCATGTACTACATTTTCCTTTGTAACTGATAGTATAGCACATCTTGGCCCTGTAGAGCTTCTCTGCCTCTTTGGCAATTCCATAATCTCTGCCCATTTTAAGTAAAATACAAACAAGGGCAGGAGACTTTGGTCCAATAGCTGTTCTGTCTTATTTTATAGAGTTCACCTATGCCGTAGGCCAGTGATGGCTAACCTATGACACGCGTGTCAGAGGTGACACGCTGAGATGTTTTTGCTGACACACTTCATGGTGCTGTTTGTGTCGCGCTCTCAGTAGGAGAGTTGCCCTGCCTCTGGACGCTGATGCTGTTAGGTATGGATTTTTCTTGAAGTGCCATACCACCCAAGTTATGCTCGGTTTTTTGACAAATTTTGACACACCGAGCTCAAAAGGTTGACCATCACTGCCCTAGACATTCTCCTATACTCTGTTGCAAACAGCAATATCTATTCATCATGAAATGCTATCACATACTTGCAGCTTACAACAGGAATAGTAAGTATTCTGCATGTGATACTTGACCTTTCAAGATGGTTGTCCCATAAGCATGAGCAACAATGTCAGTGCAGTCAGCACTTTGCAATGATGACAGTTCAATCAGTTTGATAATATAAAACTGTGTGTCAGTGGACACTGCTGGTATTGATGAGACTGTACAGTCATAAACATGGCATTTCATCTGTTATTAAGTGAAAACATTATAAGAATTGAACTTTTAAACTACTCCAGGCACTATGGAGACACGGAAAATTTGGATTTGCCTATAACCACTGTTAGGGCATATTTAAAAGTCTTAAATTCAGTGACTCTTAGAGCAAAATGATTTAGTGTAGCAATAAGTATAATCTGAGAGTAAATAAAGTTAAGATTTACCAAAATGCCAGTTACCATAGATTATCATGAAATTATTGAATTCCCTGAGCAATTCACCATGAGCTCCCAGTAAGTTATATAGCCCCAGTGCAAGTGAGCAGTTATCAGGCTGACTATAAAGTGACTATAAAGGGCATTGGTTAACTGAACTGGCATATAGTCATAGTGTGCACGACAAACTGCTATTTTCATATAATGACTTCCCATATACTAGATTACCTCTAATACCTTTTGTTGCATTTGCTGTTCTTGTGATGATTTTAAATGTTAGTTTTTAACTAATTAGTCTCCTCAGGTTATACTGTATAATATACTACTTACTCTAAAACAGGATTTGGCTGTAATTCTCTGCTCCCTGCATAAAACCTGAATTTGAAGAAGTAGCAAGCCTGAGTTATCATTCACATACTCCATAGTATAACCTTATAGAGCAGGGGTCTCAAACACACAGCCCCTAAGGCTGTCATTTCAAGCCAGAGGGGCACCTGAGCTCCAGAGATATCCTCTGCACAGAGCAGAGTAGGCTGAGTGAGGAACTTTCCCTAACTGGAGTTGAAGTACAATACAGAGAGGTTATCTGAGAAGCTACAAAACCAAGATCTCTTTTGTGAGTGTGATGGGACTGGTTTTGATAAAACTCTGGGGGAAATGTATCTGGTGGCATTATCGCAATGGTAAAAATAGGCACTAAAAATAACAGCTATTTACCATTAACACCATTAACACTGAGCCTAATGATAACTCAAAATGTTAGCAATTTGCATCCTTTTTTTACACTAATTATTGGTTTGTGTAAAAAATTTCAGTTAGTGTCCAAATATTAGCAAAATGTTAGCAATTTCCATGCACAAAAAGAAATTGCTTACATTTTTTACACAAAACCAGTCATTAGTGTAAAAAAAGCACGCAAAATAGGAATTGCTAACATTTTTTTACTCAAATGTGTACCTGGTTCTCTGATGCCAGGGTTCAGGCAGGCGTTAATTTTACTTCTTACAGCAGGTCTTAAAATCGTTCTAACCTTCATAAATCAAGTGCGCCTGGTCTTAATCACTGAATTCTGCAAAAAATACAAAAACAGGCGCAGCTGGTGCAAAATGGAGGCAAACTGAATGATAAATTGCTAATTAAATGGATGCAAAGTCATTTTCATGGCGTCAATAGGGCCATGAATTTCAGTTTTTTTCTATGTGTGGCTAACTTACTGGAGTTTAAGACCCCTGCTTTAGATAAACTATTGTTCCAGCAGTAACTCAAGCTAATGCAGTAATATCTACACATTACACCTAATGCTTTTTCACTTAGGCAAAAATGTGTCTTCAGGTTTTAATTGTGTCTGGCTTCAATTCAGATAGTCCTGTGAGATAACACAACTTATTATCGCATGCAGTGTTTCAAGTACACAATGTTTAAAAAGAGCTGCCAAAAGTGGAGTACAGGGGGTACTACTGTGGGGGGCCTCACTAACTCACCAAAGAAATATGTTTTGTCCCATGAAACATATGCCCTAAAAGGGCACTGAGTAGTGTAACCGGATATTTTTCCAGTATGAATGGAGTTGTTAGATCATTTTGGGGAGCCCCATTTGTCAGGCTGTGGTGGGCCCTGTGATTTCTGATGGCAGCCCTGTGTTCAAAATACAGAGAACCATAAATTGTTCAGTGGTGCAGTAAGATCTATAGGAAAAAACAATGAGACCCACTGACCAGGAATATATTTAACTGATGTCCATAAGAGGGTACCACAGCAATCAATCAGTTCAGTGTTTCTTCATTATGCTAACAGTAACACAACATAAATGCTATATGCTACTTTGCTAATGTCATTGTTTAAATCATGCTGAGTTATATGTTGCTGCGCTTGGATTGACTGTGCTTTTAAATCATGTTTTTGGCCAGCATAACATTACATAAAGCAGCCTGATATATTTGTATTTGTTGTTACGCAGACTGACACAGTTATACTACTTTATTCAGCTACTCTAAAGAAAATAAATATTACATTACAACTACTGCAGAGTTGTCAATGCAAATGTCCTTGGTCAATGCAGTTACAAACACGTGCAGAGGATTGAGGTCGTGGGAATAGGGTTTGTGTGAGAGTCCTCAGTACAGCTGTCTCCTCCTGATTGCCCTACCTCTTCCAATTATTGCTGAAATAAAGGAAACAGGAAACCCGTTAAGGAAATGTTGTTGAAATAGCTTGTAGCTGGGAATACAGTAAAAAAAAAAAAAAAATCAATAAAACCTTCCTGAAAAATTTCTTCAATGCCCTCTGATATTGTTACAATACATGTCCATATACAGCGCTTGCTGTAAATTATCACCAAGACTTTTGTAAATCAGATTAAACAAGCACAGTCTTACTATGATATGTTTTCTGGAAATATGATTAAAGTAGTAGAATGAGAAAGTCTAAATCATATACGAGAGACAGAGACAGGGGGAGTCAAAACTAATGTAACTTTTTTAGATTGTTGAAATATACACTGTAACCTATCACCAGTAACTAGTTGTAAAAAAGGTGGATCCATTGGAAGAACTCCTACATATAGATGCTGATATTGTTACTTTAGTACAAAGTAATTTTTTATATTAAAATAATATGGCTTTTTCTGGCCAAAAGAGTAACCCCTCTAAAGGGTAATTAAAGTAGTAGACAGAATCCTAGAGACAGAAGAGAGATGAGAGATTTGTTTTAACTTTAGAGAGATGTTGGATAGAGTCATTATGCAACATACCATGGGAAACTTCCAATACAACTCCTGGGAGGAATTCAGATAGGTATGACTTAATAAGAAGAAATTTAAAATCTCTAGCTTTTGTAACTGCTTGTGTTTCTATTACAGATTTATTTATTTTACAGACTCACTTATGCTTTATATCATGTGGTTTAAATATCTTTAACAGCAGTAACCTGTAAGAGTAGTGAAATTAAAATATGGAACAATTTTGTTACTTTAGTAAACTAGTTTACAACATTGTATTCATTATCTTGTAATAATATTACAGTGTATATGGTTGATGCCATATAGCCCTATGAGACTAGTGACCCATGCCTCTAAAGTTGTCTTCTCTGCCTTCCCATATTATTTTGAACTAAAGGAAGTGCACCTTGACTCCTGTAAGTGTATAACACTTAGGGATTGTGGAAAAATTGGCTGACTTAAAACTCTGAATTTATATCTGTCAAGTAAAGGCAATTAAATTAGAAATTAATCTAATGTTCGATTCTCTTCCAATACTTGCATTGCAGGGTTTCCTCCCAATTAGTTAGATACAACCAGGGCTGGTTTTAGCTATGGGCAATGTGGGCGACTGCCCAGGGTGCAATCTATTTGAGGGGTGCTGTCGCCCACATCGCCCATAGCTAAACTCACCTCCTCAGTGTTCCAGCGATGCAACTTCTCTAAGCGCTTCTACACAATGAGGTAAGTGGAATGTGACGGCGCTCCTTGGCTGCTTCGGGTCTTATTGGCTCTATTCGGATTCTGTAGATTTGGCAGCTTCCGGCAAGACCCGAAGCATCCAAGGAGCACCGTTGCATTCAAGTTACCTCACTGTGGAGAAACGCTGAGAGGAAGCGCATCGCTAGAGTTTAGGTCAGAAAGGGGGAGGAGATCAAGGGGCAGTTTGCACTGGGCGTCAATAGAGCCAGAACCGCCCCTGGACACAACCATCTATAATAGTCTCATAGCTGCAGGACTGATAATTTGTAGCAATGCAGACTTCAGTCTCCACCAGATTCACAGCCCTTCAGTGCAGAGAACTAACTTATTACATGCCCTGTGCAATGAATAATTCAGAATTTTAGTATTAAAGGGAAAGAGTTTCTAAAAAAAAAACCTTTAATCATTTTAGTTGCATGGCACATGGTTATGGGAGTCTATTTCAAGAAGAAAGTAGCAGTTGGGTGTACATTGTAGAATTCCTTTTAAAAAGGCAGATTCAAATGTAATACAGGGCTTTGTGGTATTCAGTACAGACATTGCATGCTGTTTATTTATAAGCCAGTCTTTTAAAGGGGAATTTTGATGCATGTATGTCAACATTTCCTTTAAAATTATCAGTGCCAAGATGTTTTTCAATGAGAAATCCCAATGCAAATGTACATTCTTGTTTCTCTGCCACACACTATACCTTATCTAGATTAGACATGATCTCCTTAGTTAGGGATATTACCTACCTCCCCACAGGGATTTCATATTACTCCCCTTTATATTTAAGAATACAATAAGAATCTACCTGTCATCCATTCTGGTATCTGAGTCTTCTGTGGTTATGGTTAAATGTCACTAATATAAAAAACATGCTAGATGAAGAATCTGACCTCTATTGTCATGAAGTCATCATTATTATATATTGAAAAAATTTACAAGCAATTTTTTGTTGAAATCTCTAGCTGAAAAGGCCCCCTTCACTTACTAGCAATGTGAAATGACTCTCTGCAATCCGTTTCTCCCCCACAGTCCTGTGCGGTAGTATTCATACTTAAACAGAACAAGGCCCCTTATCATTGTAGTTCATTGATGCTCTTGTTTTACGCAAAAAAAAAAAAAAAGACTAATGAGTGGAAGGATGTGAAACCTTTGACCCTATCTATGTGGACATCATTTGTTAAAAAGGTCTTCCATTAATGTAAATGACCTACCTGGCTAGAGGGTACATGGACAAATTTAGTAAAAACAAAAGAGAATTTCCTGTCTAAAGACCTTGATAATTAAGCATGCTTATTAACAGGACTGTGATGTATGAAAGGACAGTTACTTTGGCTATTACCTTAATATGTGGTGCTACTTGTAAAATCAATAATATTTAGGCATATCATCTCCATAAAAGATGAATACAATTATGTTGGTGTTATGTATGTCACATAATAGGCTGTTGTGGTAACTACCAGATAGTTGCTACTCGGTTTCTAAACTGCACAGTTACATTACCTTCTACAGACAGGGAGTTGCATTCTTAAACTCCACTCTCTTACTTGTTTTTCATCTTCTTGTTTCTTTTTTTTCCATAATATCTAAGAAAAAATTAACTACTACTTAGAGGGGAATTCACCATAGTGCGAAGTGAGGTCCGGATCCTTCGCCTCACTTCGCACAGACTGTTATGCGCTCGCTGATGTCCTGCACACGGACATCAGCGAACGCTTTAAAGGGATTCCAGTCTCAGCCAGAGCACTCGAGCGCATAACAGTCTGTGCGAAGTGACCTTACTTCGCACTATGGTGAATTGCCCCCTTTAATGTACTAATGTAGAAACAAACTGGAAGCAGGGAAAATGTAATGAGTAAAATGGGACCTTTAGCAATACTCTTGCACAAATAACTTTTTTTTCTACCCTGTAGACTGCTGGTGTAGAGAACCTGCTTTAATCTATGTAACTGTAATTATAGTTTTACTGGATCTGGGACAACATTTTAGGGTGGGGTTTATTTTACTTTGGTAATTTGGAATCTTCTGCTTTGAAATTAACAGAAACTGAAAACTGAGATACAGAAATGAACACAAAAATGGTTTAAGATGTATTAGTCCAATTGAATAGTAAGAAAGATGATTACTGTAGCATTATATAATACTTTATTTGGACTAACAGTTCATTGTATAAGACAAGCTTTCGATAGATATTCTCTCTTAATCAAGTTGGTAAATGCTTCTTAGTGTGGCTATATGCAGTATCTTCCATCATAGCACAAAATGGTTTAAGCCATATTAGTCCAGTTGAATAGTAAGAAAGATGAGTACTGTAGCATTATATAATACTTCAGCTGTTAGTCCAACTAAAGGATCATAATAGTACAGTACTCATCTTTTTTACAAGACAGAAATGAAACATATTGTATATATTGTGTATTTCTGTCTGCCATTAGTACCTGGAAAGGAATTGCAGCTCAGTTAATTATAATTCTTTCTGGCATGAGTTAGGTTTGTAAATCAAAATCTTGCAGCACCATGTAACTGAAATATAGGAACCAGTACAGTCTATATGATGACCACAAGGGGGCTCTCAAAGCCAAAAGGTAAAGTGATTTGCATTCAAACAGGACTCATCCTGAGTTACAAAACAAACTTTTGGAAGACTCCTTGGTGTCAGGCAGATTGTTCTTAATAAATGGTAAAGAGATAGTAAAGTGACATCTTGCAATACTGAGATATTTACATGAAAGTGTCACATACTATTTCCCTTGTACCTTTTACTGTGTGTATAGTAACATTCTCCTGGCCAAAGCTTATCTTATAATCCTTCATGGGTATGGATTCCTGCCTACAGAGTGAATAATAGGTCCACTGGTACTTACACAGCCATACTATAATGTATGTATGTATAATTTTATTTATAGAGTGCCACAAATTTATGCAGCGCTGTACAATGCAATGTATTCATAAATCTATTCAGTCTTTTTTTCATTTGAACCAGGGGTTGTTTTCCCACTAACATTTCCTGCTTAATATACTTGGATGGCTGCAGGCTCATAAGTGGGAATGTGTAATAAAAGTAAAGAGCTGCTGATCAACCTAGTAACTGAACACCAGCCATTACTGAATAAAAAAGGCAGTGTATTAGCTTCTGGTTAGTAAGTCATTTAACTGTCGCCCCAGTGCTAGGCAAACTGTGTAATGTAATTGATTAGAATCAGGGTTGGGACAATAAGTTGTGCTATAGGTGACAGTTCCAAAATGTGCCCCCCCCCATCAGCAGTCTCCCCTCTATAGTGCCCCCAACCCCCCTTTTCCACATACTGCTCTGACACAACTCACCTTTCCTCATACTGTGCTGCCCCAACCCCCTCCTTATATTGTACTTCCCCATCTCATACTGTGCTGCCCCAGCCCGCCTCCCTATATTGTGCTTCCCCATCTCATACTGTGCTGCCCCATCCCGCCTCCCTATATTGTGCTTCCCCATCTCATACTGTGCTGCCCCAGCCCCCCTCCATATATTGTGCTTCCCCATCTCATGCTGTGCTGCCCCAGCCCCCCTCCCTATATTGTGCTTCACTATCTCATGCTGTGCTTCCCCATATCATATTGTGCTGCCCCAACACCCCCTTTATCCATATTGCACTACTGCATCTCATGCTGTGCTGCCCCAACTCCCCTTTTCCCATATTGTGCTGCCCCATCTCATGCAGTCCTGCCCCAACGCTCCCATTGTTCAGAAGCAACGTGTAATGCACCTGATTTTCTGCTAATCTCTCCTAGTAACTGAACACTGACTGCTAAGGAATGTGTTAAATATTTAGCTAGCTGTTGGTCAAAGTGCAATTTATATGGAGCTACAGCACAATGTGTAGTATAGCCATGGGTCAGTGAGAAGAAAGCTATGGCTGATGAGCAATGCCTAAGGAAGCTGGTTAGCATTGGGTCTCTATTAAATATATTAAAAGTGCCATAAAGTGGCATAAATGGGCATGGTTTAAAAGGTGATGGCTACACCCACAGCCCTGGTACTTTTTTTTAAGAATGTTATCACTGAAGCACAGATTAAATGAAGCTCAGAAAGCCTCATTTAAAAGCTAAATATGATACAATCTAGACACCATTTAGAATTTCTATAAACACAGATTTATTATCTTGTTATTGTGAAGGCATTTTCATCTTAGTGTTATTGTACTTTTTGCTTCCTCTAGGAGCACTGAACTCATTCTTTAATTAATTTTGTCAAAACATCCATATTTTAAGAGCATTCCATATCTTAATTGCACAAAATGTAAAAAGTCAGTCTGCAGCTGTAGATTAAACCTCATCTTTTCTAAATGCAAGAGACATATACTGTATGTCAACTAAATAAGCTTGTAGATAGTTATTTTACTTGGCCTATGTAAATATTCATTTAAATAAAAAAACCAAGGTAACAGATCATGAAAGATGATTCCCATAGTAAAGTCACAACCGTGTCAGTAACAGTCTATTGTGTAGTGTGCAACTGTCATTAACTGGTGAATTTATCACAAAGTTTGCTAAATACCAGAATATGGGGAAGTTGTGAACTCACACCTTTATGAGACAATTTGGACATTAGACAATAACTCCCCTAATGTCCTATTGCAAGGGTGTGTTTTGCTTGTGAAAGAGGATTCCATGATGGGTTCCAGGACACAGGAGCATAAGCCTATCTCCAGTTTCAGAAGCAGAGACCTGGGGGGTTATTCACTGAAGTCTGGATTGTTGTGTATAGGTGCAAATTCGCCAGTTAAAGACAGTCACAATAGGCTGCTACTATCTCAGTCACATCTTTATAATGAGAATATTGTCACAGTCGCGATTTTATTATGGAAAAATTGTCACAGTCTTAACATTAAAAAATTGTCGCGACTTTACAATGGGGAAATTGTTGCAGACTTACAATGGGAATCCGCTGTTTGCGAATTCGTCAGTCGAATTCAGATAAATATCTGCATTACATTTGTTTAATTTTCTGGAGATAACCTTCTACATGAAGAAAGCAATAACTAGTTCCAACAACTAGAAACCCAGATAAAGTGTAATCTTTCATATTTTTTAAATCTATTTAGCAATTGCTTAATCTTATTGATGTTGTTTTAGAATTCAGATTGTTGTTAAAAGAGATTTTCTTTAAATTGAATTGGTGGAACTTAATACAAGTAGATCAGTATCTTTTTCCAACCTTCCTGAATATGTAACTTTGCTTTTACAACCTCTCTGTCCCCTATCCTGAGACCATGGTGTTGGATCAATCATGGACATACTAAAATGGAAATGTAAGAGATTTTTCAAGAAGCTCCAACATGTGTTCAGAAGAATTTGTGTTCAGACAGAGATGAAAACATAGTTTCACTTTATAACTTAAATAATATAGTAAATAATATATAATATAATAAAATTATATGGTTGAGAGCTGTATCGGTAATTTCTTCAGAGTTTTGCATTTTGTAATGCAGAACTTGTAATCTTTCCACCTTTCTCAGCAGTACTAATGCCCAAACATCACCATGAGCAATGCTTTGGTTTTATGGGGTTCTGACAGTGCCAGCCACTGCCATTACCTTTAATGGCGATTGTGCAGTGACCCACTATGCCATTTAATCAAAGTGATAAATGCAGGGGGTCAACATTCCTGTCAGAACACCTCGTGTCCCATTGCCCTTTTGCTACTCCTTTCCTCTGGAACTCCCTTTCTTACACTGACATTCTCAAGTAATTTAAACATTCCTATAGAAAACTCACCTTATTCAAGAGATTTTATCCTCTGATTTTTTTATTTTTTATTTTCACAAAACATAAAATCTAACCACTATGCAATTATCACCTCGCTCTTGAGTAAACAGCAATTTTGGCTATCCATTATGTTTTCCATACCCTATGTCTATCCCCTCTTGTAGTCTCTCCATTCCTATTGTTTAATTATCTAACATGGTAGCTTTGTTCCTTTGTTTTGTATGTACCCTTTACTATATACAGCACTACAGAAGATGCTGGCACTATTTAAAGTGGACCTGTCAGGTCCACTTAAAAACATATTTATGTGAAGCAGGGAGTAAGCTAAAAGCATTCAGCTAAAACTGCAGCAATATCCACACCTTAGTTGGAGGGGAGGGTCTAAAGGGAAGACGGACAACAAAAGGTCCTTCAATCAGATCCCTGCTAGATTGTGATTTGAGGGATCTGATTGGAGAAGCTATAATATCAGTCTTTTCTTTAGCTCCACCCCTCTAACTCAAGCATCAGCATTCAGATAAGACCATTCCCTGCATCTTATAAACTTGTTTAAAAGTGCCCCGTCAGATCCACTTTAATTTAACAAAATGATAGGACCTAGGTCAGTGGTCGGCAAACTGGCTCATGAGCCACCTTGTCTGGCTCTGAAGCAAATATTGTTCAACAAAATAATTTGTGTACCTGCAAAGTTAGGGGAACAGAAAACAATAGAAGTATACAGTGCAGCAGTGTTTGTATAATTCCTCTCCGTTAACAGATATTTGTGATCTATCAATTTGAATAGTTATAGCATTACATTAAAATGGTGAGATTGCACAAGATTGCTGGTGGATGGCAGGGTACAATTACAAAACTGAACAAATGCTCTGCCCTGAAACAGCCCCAAATTGGGACTGATTCATGTACAGCCAGTCTAAGTAAAATTAGTACCAGACTAGGTACAATCCAAATTAATTTGTACAAGCATTTATAGCAGGCTCACCTTCTTATACAGAACTCAAACAATTGTGCATGAGCTAAATATAAGCATTGCAGGCTCTGCTGGAATCATATGCCAACTCTAGCTTGCAAGCAGGTCAACCTTAGGTAGCTGTATGGTTTATTGCTAGAAAAATAAGTCATTTGCATTTTTGAATTTGCCATGGCTCTTTCTGAACAGTCAGCAAAGAAACCAGATTATGTTGTTACAGCATTAGAAGTAAGTGATTACTGCAGTTCACATCATGCAGGCACTTGGGGCAACTGTTAATGTTTACCTGAAAGACACAGTTACTGATCTTGAACATCTCTGCCCAAGCAGTGCTAGTGAAAACCAGTCCGAAGGATTATACAATCTTTTTTTTTTTTTAATTTGACCAGAGCAAAACCAGACAATAGTATACAGGCCTAACAGGGTTTTCATATATGCACAAATCTTAAAATAATTGTGAAAGGCAAGCCCATTTAAAACCAGTTGAAGGTTTTTGTTTTTGGGGGGGGGGGGTGGCTTTCAAACAAACTTTAGTAAAGTCAATTAAGATTGGAGTGGAATTAAATGCTTCAGTCCTGGAAAAAGATCTAGTACTTTCACAAGAGATTAAAGGAACCGTTTAGCTATGATGGTTTGGATTTTTTTTTTCTCCTTTAACATTAAACACCTTCATTTACAAATTGCATATTGTATTTACTTGTGTTGTCCTTGACTATTGTTTAAATTGGTTTGAGGTTCCGAAACACTTACGTGTGACAAACATGCAAAAAAACAGGAAATGAGGAAGGGGGCAAACACTTTCACACCACTGTATAGTTAACCCAGCAAGAGCAATTGTAAAAGGGCTGAAACCTTGATTTTCTTTTTATATGGATTTGGTCCTCATACCCAGTATCAGCACACTATTGTTACAAACAGTATTAGCTGTAATTACCAATTGCACTTCATTAACCATTAATTCTGACCTTCCTGAGATTATGCCAGTGGCATGAAAATGCTGCAACCAACTAGGAAGAAATACACAGAAAGATCCATGTACCACGACACAGGCGGAATAATTGCTTTGCTCACAAAAAAATATATATATTAGTAAAAATTATGCATTTATAACATTACTTTTAATCAGACTTTACTGTTTCTTTAACCAGCAAAGACTGTTACAAGCATTTCTTAACAAATTTATAGCCTCCCCAGGTCATAATCCGCTCCTCTAAGGAACCACCAACTGCACTGTTAAATATGTAGAAATTATTAAATTGCTTCATAATCTTAAACTGCAGCAAAAAAACTAAACAGTATTTTGTTTGCAGGGATAACTTTTACTCATCTGCTCTGCCAAATCAGCCCCAACACTTGATGCTCTAATCAGTGTTTGACAAATGGTCCACCAAAATGCAGGTCAGTCTTCCAGATACACTATCATAGCTTATTAGGGGGCCCCTGATCTTTTCTGGTGGGCCCAAGCACTACAGTCCAATATGAACTATTGCTAAGATTGCAAGTAAAGGCTCTCACAAATACTATACATTAGCAAAGCTGCACTTTATCAGTGGCAATAACCCATGCTACAGCTTCTAGTGATTAATAAAGGTAACATCCACTATGAATGTAAGAAGACATGACAGAATGGTTAAATTGTTCAAAAGGCCATTTGCCTAGGTTGGTATGTGGTAGATGAACCAAATAAGCTTGCCCGTTACCTGTTAGAACAAATTAACTGAATTCTGTTACAAATGAGAATGCTATTACACCACTGATGCATAATAACATGCTTTAGCAGAGGTAAGTTTGGATAAGTCTTTGCCAAGATTAATAGGGCTCCACTTATACATACTGTAACAGAGGGCACTTTTAAAACTGTAAAACCAACTCTTGAGCAAAATTACAGCAGTTCTTTCTGCCAGCTCCTGCTGGAAATACTTTTAAATGGAACATGGCTAGTATTGTTATGCAAACCAATTTTTCACATCTAAACACTCCAAATATCAGGTGGAACTGCTTAGATGCAGATTTACTGCTGATCAAGTTTTTTTTTCCTTTCAAGATCACTTTTCAGGTCACTGAAAGCATCTAGTATCCTGTTCCTGTAGCCAACATTGGCAGTGGTACATTAGAGTTTCATAATTATGACCTTTGGCACCTTGGCATTTGGTGTAGCATTGCCTGTTGCAGGCAACAATTAAAAAAAAAAAAAAAAAAAAAAAAAA
>WMED01000263.1:15805-34911 GCA_019650415.1 Pipa parva
CCCAGTGGATTTGTACTTGCACTAGTGAAAGTTTTAAAACTAGAATAAGTGTGTACAGACCTAATGAAAATTCATTTTTTTTAATGTATGGTAGTTACATGCTGTGCCATTCCTAATGCAGAATTGTGTAACCATACCAACATGGCTCTTTGTGCAAATATGCATTGTCTCTTCCCAATTAGATTTTTTATTATGCCCATAAAGATAATTTGCTCATGCTGGCAAAGGAAGCAGAAATCTCTTTACCAGGTGGCCATATATGGAAGTCTAGGAAAAATCTGGAAGTGAAAGAAACAAGGGACCCCCATGAAAATACAAATACCAAACATGACAGACATAAGACCCCTCAACCACCATTAGTGTATAGTTATTCTTTGCTTAAACAAAAAAAAAAAAAAGTTATTGCCTATTCTTGGTTAGTACAGGGGTGTCAAACTCTGGCCTGCAGTTTTAATTTTATATGGCCCCTTTCAAAAAATACCAAATGTCTACTAGAGCTGGCCCCCAGTAGACCACAAATGCGCCACCAATACTATAAATCCCAAAATGTTTTGCTGATGTGTTAGACCTCCCCTCCCAAATGTGGCCAAACAAATAATGGAAAACCAAAGCTTTCAAGAAGTGGTAAGCAGAATATCCATTAACAAATGTAAAGGACAGACCTGTTTGAAAAGGTTTCTTATATCTGATAAGGAAAACACAATTGTAGACTTTTTTCCCCCATAAATATCAAGGTTGGCCCACAACTAGCAATAGTTGCAGGTGGTTGTAGATTTAAAGAAGTAAACCAACACACGTCACAAAACTTTGTATTTGATATTTTATCCATTTACAGTCTCAAGATCAGCAAGAGAAATTCATTCTCTGTACAGCCAGGCCAGCTTTCATAATACTGAAATATCGAGCAGGATGCAAATGGAACAAATTGCACAATTATTCATAATGTACAAACCATACAGAATATTCCATCGCTTTAACAGAACATTAACTTATGACAGATTAATAAATTCTTTTAATAATTAATCACACACAAAAAACAAACAAAAAAAAACACTGATGCATAAATAGTTCCTTATTAAACATGTTACAAAAATACTAGTACTTTTGCTCTGTTTCCCCATAAGGTTGCAATACATTTGGCAATAACAAATACTCTCCAATGAAGATGCAAGGACAGAAGACACTATTTAAAATAGAACAGCTGAACATGGTTAGCAGAAATAAGCATGGCTTCACACCAAGCTTTTAACTCACAGCTGAAGGATAAACTAAAGAGGACTGAGAGGCCCACTGATCTATTTTCTTTAACATTTACAGGTAGACACTGAAATTTCATGCTTAAAGCCTGCTGTGCAGGCCCCTCCCCCCATGCCCATTAATGATCGTTTGATTGTTTTGTACCATAACATTTAAGATCATTTTCACCCCCCTGATGCATTATTTTCTGCTCTTCAAAGTAGTGAAATAGTCCAAGTAGGCTAATGTTGGAGAAGAAAGAAGTTCTACTTCTCCATGCTGGATTACACATTCAGGATGGCTAGATTGTGTCAGGTACATCAATTCATGGAGAGAAGAAAAAAATCTGGAAAAACCTACAAAGAAAAAAAAAAAAATTGTTTGCAAACCAAATACGATTGAAATAAGTCGAACATGAATACCTTTGCTTCAGATTAGTATCTGATAAAAACCTTAAGGTGTTTGCTGCATCTACAGTAATCAAATGCTTATCCATTAGGGCCAGCAGATCTTAAAAGCCCTGTGTTGAAGGACTGGTGCTAGTTGTGTGCATTATAGGATGCTATGCAGATACGTTCTAGAATACAAAACCCATGCCAATCTTGTGTTTACAACATCTGGTGGTGGGGTCAAGAACAGGCTCTCCAATTATTTGTTGGCATCAGCATTGTACTGAGGGTTGGTCCATTTGCCTAATTGTCCATATTGAAAGACAGGAAATGTTTCATAGTGTAAGTTTTTTTATTTTTAAAACAATACCTTTTGGTTTTTATCTATTTTTGTTTTAAAAATAAAAAAAACTGTTACACTATGAAACCTTTCCTGTTTTTCAATATTGACATTGTTCTGAGGACTTCCTAAACTCCTATCACTTTCATGTGCAAAGTTCCTCATTTATTGGGCAATTTGGATCCTGATGTTTCGACTACAGATTTTGTTTTAAGGCTGGTCAGAGCCAGCTCTGGCCCTATTGGCACCCTAGGCGCCCCCCCATCCCGTGCTGCCCCCCCCTCGTGACACTCCCCCTAACATTTGCCTACTCTGCCTAATGGCAGAGCCGGTACAGAGGCTGGTTTAAGTAGCTTTATCTGGTGAGCCGCCCCATTAATATTTGGTGTCACCGATTGGCTTGTTTACTGCACAATAATTGTGGATTCTATTGCATTTGTTTAACCACAGTTGTCACAATTTCTTATTTGGTGGTTTTTCCCCTATTGAAGCATTTAATACTTATTGATAAGGCACTATATGCCCTTTTTTGCAAGTTTTTAAATTCTCACTTTAAACAATAACCCGCCTTAGTGTACTGCTGCTATATCAAGTTAAGTAAAATTATTTACTTAAGTTCTCCTTTAAGCTGTGACTAAGCTCAATTTATCTCCCTATCCATCTAAGAACTCTGAGAGGTGAAGTTGTAGTGTACATGAAACTTGACTAAAGACCTCAATTTTTTAATTTAAACAGATATTAAGATTTGGAAGTTAGAAGCAGTAGCTAAGAAAACACAGCTGAACTTAGTTTTGTAGCTAAATTGCACCACTGGAAACATCCTCAGAGGTGTATGCAACATCTGTCAATGCTACAGATTACATTGTGCTTCAGGTTTCTTACCAGATAGCTTTAGCAAAACTGTCGAGACTTCCATCCCTGCTGGGTAGCTTCAGATGGAGGATACCAACGCATCTGTAAGTTAACACATTTTATACATCAATACTCAATTTACTCATTCAATAAGTAAAGGCCATTTTCTGAAAACTTTCATACAGCAGCTACAGAAATTTGCTCAAGCCAGCTTCATATACACAAACTTACTCAAATCAAACAGAGTGCATTGACTATGATATGTAGCAGAGCTACTCAATCGACCATCCTGCACATGCTTGTAGAAAAAGAGTCCAGCTTTCAGTGACTAATCTTGCAAACATTAGTAATTCATTTTATCTAAACAGGTTGTAGGAAGCCTAATGTAAAGCTTTCATGTCAGCAAATCAAACAGTGCTTATTCCTTTACTTATTAGGTTAAAGAAGGAGGATCACCTTAAATAAAAACTTAGTATATTATAAATGTTAACATTTCAAAAGAATGCTCAATTTCTTGATCAGCTATACTTTATTAATACCTTCAGTCTGACATGTAAATGGAATTCCAGTTAATAGGGTCCGTTTATCAAGCACCATGAAGTGCAGTTACTAAATTTGCTTTCAAAAATTATAAGTGGTGTTTCTAAAATAAGGGACTGTGTCAAGTCTGTTTCACAGTATACTGCTATTCGTAAAGAAAAAACATACAATCTAGGTTTTCAAAACACATCTACACAAGTTCCCAGTGAAGATTGTGAACCTTGTTACCTACAGTAACCTATTTGTATAAAGATTATGCCAGAATCTCATGTCATGTTAACTATTTTTCTTTAATGCCAATATACAGTATTTACAATGATACCGACACGTGTGTAGTCTTTTCAACATGCTAAAGATCTTTTGAAAGTTATTTATAAGGCATGTTTAATCTTTTTGCCAGTGACCTCTGAGCTATAAACCAGCCTGATCACTTTAGATTTTTGTCGGTGGTTGGGATCTTACCTTTTTGTTCCCCGAGAAAGCCCTAGAGAGGTAGGTTGTACAAAATGTTAATGAAAATAAGGGGTGTGTATGGAAATAAAAAGGTAACCTGCAAGATGGAGTACTTTATTAGAAGCTTGTATAAAAAATCCCACAAACAGCATACATCTAGAGTGCATTTTAGAAATACTTTAACATTCCCCTTTAATGGGGAGATTTGAAGTTTAATGTATATTCAATAATTCTTTATATTTTAATGGCAATGCTAGCACATGACCTAACAGATCAGCTAAAAAACTAATCTTATCAAATTATCCCTTTAACCAAAAATATTAAAAACTACAGGGATATATACAATACTATGTAGGCAATAGGATTGAATGCCAACTACCCCTAGCTAAAGGGATGATGCAACAAATTTGCAATCAGAAGTTTTATGGAGATTCAAATTATACAATTTCTTTAAAATTGAACAGCATGGATAAAGAAAACCTAATACCCACACAGTCCTTCGGAACACTGCCAAAATCCATCTGTTTCTCTCTCAGGCCACTGATAACACCCTCATGCTTGCCCTCGTCTTATCAACTTTGGACTACTGCAGTGCCCTTCTAATTGGTTTTCCCAATTCCCATCTTTCCCTGCTCCAGTCTATTCTAAATTCTGCTGCTAGAAGAATCTCCCTCTCAACTCCTGTCTGCTCCTTGGCTCCCAGTTAATAAGATTATATACAGTTTCCTACTTTTGACATTCAAAGAATGTCACTATTGCCCCTCTCTACATATCTTCCTTTGTTTGCTTGATGTGCTTAGCCGTCAACTCCGCTCTTCACAAGGCAACCTTCTTCTGGAACCCCTCTCCAAGACTGTCCGTTCTAATTTAACCCTTCTCTTGCTGCCCCTTGTCTCTGGAATTCTATACCCCTCTACCTCCAAGGGCAGTCTATCAATTTCTTCAAATTGAAATGAAAATCTTACATCTTTGAGCACTAGCACGGGTTTTCATGTCCATTTTATTTATGCAACTACAGTAGTATGCAAAAGTTTGGGCACCCCTATTAATCTTAATCATTTTTAGTTCTAAATATTTGGGTGTTTGCAACAGCCATTTCAGTTTGATATATCTAATAACTGATGGACACAGTAATATTTCTGGATTGAAATGAGGTTTATTGTATTAACAAAATATGCAATATGCATTAAACCAAAATTTGTCAGGAGATTAAGCAGTTTATCCAAAAATAATTTTCAAACCTTATTAGGTTTCTAGCCAAGCTGGGGGATGTGGTAAAAACAAACAATAACATTCTACTACTAAGCAACATTTACACCTTCGTACAGTAAAAATTTGAGAAAAAAGCAATAAAGGGTATGTAGTTATAGAAAGAAGCAGATTTAGTCATGCTGCCTAAAACACATTGTAAAGTCTTGGGTCTCAAGGTGATTGTAATGTTTAACTACAAAGTATTAAACAGGTTACTTATTTATTCATAAAGTAATAACTTACAGAACCCAGTGGCATTCTGGGCAGAAAAAAAATTGCATTCTAAAATGTTGTACTATTTTCCTTAATGTATTGACATTAACAATCCTAGATTTTTCTTTTCAAAAGCTTACCAATTAAAGCATAAACATTGAAGCATAAACCACCACTGTCTTAAAGGGATTGTCAACCTTGAAGTTTTAGCATGTTTTGGATACTTTAATTTTGTTGAATAATTCTGTTTCTAAATGCTCTACTGATTGCTAGTGTAAACAATCTACTACTCAAGCGCAGAATAGAAGGCCCATAGGACAGGGCTTGATCAGAAAGTAAACACTAAATTAAGAAAAAAAATACTTATAACCAGCTGTTTTAATGTGCTGTAGATAATGGCATTATAAAAGTCCAAGGTGGAGAAACCCCATTTTAAAGAGCAAGTAAACCATATTTATAAAGTTAACCCCCATTAAAGTATTGTAAAGAGTAAAAACTATTAGCAAAATCCTCTCACCTTTTCACTCTGCAGCACTTGTAATCCCTCTAAAATATTCCTCCTTCCTGTAGTGGAGATGGCCAGTTCCCCCACCCCTCTCACATTCTGTCTTAAAAAACCGACCGTGTCGGAATTCAGTGCTGCAGGGCTTAGCAGTGAGAGGAAAGCAGGTTACTAAGCATGCACTAGTAGAATGAATGAGTCATTGTGTGATATCATTAGGGGAGGGGCTTCTGGGCACTAACCAGGAAGAGAAAGTTACAGATCCTCTGGGATTAATGCAGCAGGATTAAGAGGTGAGAATTCAACTTTTAAATGTTTGTTTATCTTTATACATTATAAATATAATACAAATGTATAGTTTTGTCAATAACTTTACATATGCTTTTGAGAAAATTAACCCCCCCCCCAGGTTTTAAAAAACATTAAGGTCCCCATATTCCTACCCTCCTACAAACAGTTCCATTGAAGTTGTAGAATTAAAAAACAAGCAGTCTACTGTCATGTAGAGTACTTGCTACAGATAACTGTGCATACAAGGTCTAACAAATCTATTACCGATTACCTGTGCATGAAGTGCGGCGGCGGCAGCAGCTGCAGCCGGGTATGTGAATGCAGCATGGGGAATGGCTGGAGCAAGTTCTGTGGTATAGAGTGGGTAAGGAGCCCAGGCCTCTGGGGATGCTGGTATTAGTGCAGCACCAGTCAAGTCATCTACCAGAAAGACAAGACAAGTCAAGTGAACATTTGTTAAAACACTATAGCAAACTTAAATCAGTGCCTGGAAGCCCTTTTGGATGGGGTGATGTGCAGTATCCCATTATATTGCTCTGGAATATACATCCTTATTAATACAAACTCAAGCAGTTTTCCCTTCCCTATTAGGATAAAAACACTGCTCTGCATGTAAAGTCAGGTTATGGACTCCATATTAAAAGATATGTACATAAAACAAAGCCTAATCAATTTTACTGGGCTCTGCTTACTTTATTCCTGATTAGAGTTCTCCCATCCTCCTGGTGGAGGCCCTAGAGCCAAAACCTTTTTTCCCCTTCAAAAACAGCAGCTTATACCTCTTGGTTCCCACCCAGCAATTACATTTTCACAAACATATTTCCTAAGACAATACTCTCCACTAGATGGCACTACCAGCATAGATTCTTAGCACAAAACACTCAGTGGTATAACAAAATACAATATCACATCAATTACATATTTGTATTTTTTCTACTTATTCATTTTTTTATATAGCACTACTATATTACGAAGTGCTTCACAGAGATTTATCATTTACTTAGTCCCTGCCCCATGGAGCATACAATCTAGTTCCCTTATTCAGTCACACAGATTTATGTTTTTAGATTGTGGGAGGAAACCCACGCAAGTGCAAGGAGAACATACAAGCTTCATGCAGATGAAGTTCAGGATGGAATTAAACCCAGCACTGCAAGGCAGCAGTGCAAGCCATTGAGCCACCGACTGCCCGTATCTGCACATATGTACAGTTACTCTTTAGGGGAGTTAAACACACAATTTCACCATCCTACAAGTGTTCAGTACATTGTTTGGAGAAGTTGTTCCCAACAAGCTTGTCATGTTATGCTAATGAGCAACATTTTATGCAATGAACTTACATGGATCTCGTGCAATGAAATGTGCCCCAAGTGCAGGGTGGAGGTTTGTGGGGTTTGGTGTAGCCATTAGTTTGTTCTTGGCCATCTTTGTATTAGCCTTGGCAAACTCTAGCCGTAAGGTCTGTGGGTTCTCTGGGTCAAAACGAATACCCTAGCGGATTAAAACGTATAAAAAAATATAGTGATAACATCTTCACTTTAACATCTTCTATTTTGACAAGTTACTATTTGGAATCTTAATAGCTTACGTTAGTGTGACTACCAACATCCAGTGGCAGAACTACTGTACAATGCTCCAAATCCAGTTCAGTATCTGCCCCCCCCTCCTTTCACCAGGTCCCTGGTTAGGATGGGAGGGTTAAAGAGAAAAGATTCTGCTGGATTGCAATGTTCTGGCAAATCAGTGGGAATTTGAGGGAAGCAGGCCCCTATTGTTACACCCCTGCCAATATCCCCTATGATGTTAAGGGACATGGTCTAGCCACTAAATAATGCCTGGGTAGACATCAAGTATTTTGCAGCAAGAACCAAATTTTCCATGTCCAAGACAGCTGAGCATCTCCAACATTTGCCATTTTCAGTACAGCATAGATGCCATTTTTACCACTACATTCTCAGACTAACCAAGCAAATATTTCATACTCACATTTAAAGCATTCTTTGCAGCTTCTGCTCCCCCTCTGTTATCAAATGTGACAAATCCAACAGGCTAAAGGGAAAAAACGAAACATTAAAGATTTTAAGGAAAGTGAGATGGGGTTAATAGAATATCTTCAGTCACTTAGTTTGACAAACAAGATTACCTTACCTGTTTTGAGGTAAGCTTGATCAGTGATCCTTCATAACCCTAAAAGTATATATATAGAGAAATGTTTACAAAGATTTTTAGAAATACAAGTAAAAACTGATGTTATTGCAACACTAAGGGGAGGTGAGTGTGCTGGGCACTGGGTAAGGTCGGGTCTGCAGGACTATCTGGAACAGCGGTGACAAGCTGCAGATTGGGTGTAACTGCACCCTCTGCCATGGGGTGGTGCTGTGGTTCCCAGTAGCAGAACTGAAGTGGTTACCATATTTCCCAGCAGTGCCTAAGGCTGTGCTCTGTCAGTGTGGAATTTGTGATTTTGCTGTGCAGTTTACAGATGGAGTTAAGAAATTGAGATGGGTTCTTTAAAATGTCAGACTACACAACCCTGTGCATTATCTGGGTTTAAAAATTATGTCAATTTTACATAATATAATAAAGCAGCAAGGATACTGAACATTTTAAAGTGTAGAATCCAAATCAATTTCACCCATATCAGTCTAATTATGTACAGTGGCAGAATGGTGGAATCTGAAAATGTACCTTTCACTGCAGTTTGACCCCAGCTCAGGAAAAGAAAAGGAAAAGAAAAATAAACTTGTTACCTCATTTGGAACCAAGTGATCCTGAACCAAACATGTTGCAACCCCAACCCATAACAGTTTTTTCTTCCAACCCATGAGGGTACCCAATAAATGCTTTAACCATATAAGTGCCACTCCATGTAGAATCTACAGTGGAGTTTCTTTTACCTTTAAGTACCACCGCCATAGATTATACAGGGTGGCTTTAACACTTCCGGTACCATGCATTTCACTACTTTAACACTGCCATAAAAGGTTTCCATGGCCCCCAGTTTCAGTCTGGGAGTAAGTGAATTGTGACTAGGATAAGGGAAACTGAGTGGGCATGCCACCATCTATAAACACCAGGGTATCCCAGCAGGAAAGTGTCTTAACACTGAACTGGATACTAGAAATAGTGGTACTGGTGACAACCAAATCATAATTAACACAAATGTAAACCAATAAGTCACAGGCCATGATGTTCACAAGTTTGGTCAGCTGGCAAACCTGGTATCCTTCCACCAATATTGAGGATTCATTTTCTTTAACAAATTAAAATATGCAGCAAAAAAAATTGTTTTATTTGGGTAGCACGTTTTAGAACATGATTTGACAGGATTGACAACCCCAATCAGATCTACACAAGTATATCTAGCATGGTGCAAGAAAGGTAGGCCTCATGAAATTAGCTGGCTTGATATTTACTGAATCTCTTGTGCCTTTCTATGTAAATGAAAAGAACTCTTGCAGCATTTAAGAAAATCTTTATATGCACCACTTGCAAATTTTGCTGAACTGTAAAATAAAGGTGCATCTCATTAAGCTTGTTTTTCAGTAATTAAATTCAAAAAATGAAACTGTTATATAGAGTCATTACAGAGTGAACTTTTTCAAGTGTTTATGTTAATCTTGATTATGGCTTACAGCTCAGGAAAACCTAAAAGTCCTTATCTCAGAAAATTAGATTATACAAGACCAAATGTAAAAAATTTTTGGAACACAAAAATGTTGGCCAAAAGAATACTTGGTCAGGGCTCCTTTTGCATGAATGACTGCATTAACGTGGCGTAGCATGGAGGCAATCAGCTGGTGCCACTGCAGAGATGTTCTAGAAGCCCAGGTTGCTTTGATAGCAGCCTTCTGCTCGTCTGCATTGTTGGGTCTGGTATCTCATCTTCCACAGATTCTCTATGGGGTTAAAGTCTGGCAAGTTTACTGGCCAATCAAGCATAGTGATGATGCGGTTATTAAACCAGGTATTGGTACTTTTGGCAGTGTAGACAGGTGCCAAGTCCTGCTGAAAAATGAAGATTCCATCTCCTAAAAGCTTGTTGGCAGAGGGAAGCATGAAGTGCTCTAAAAATTTCCTGGTAGACAGCTGTGCCGACTTTGGTCTTTATAAAACGGAGGACCTACACCAGAAGACAACATGGCTCCCCAAACAATCAATTATTGGGGAAACTTCACACTAGACCTCAAGCAGCTTGGATTGTAGGTCTCTCCACTCTTCCTCCAGACTCTGGGACTTTTATTTCCAAATTAAATGCAACATTTACTTTCATCTGAAAACACCTTGGACCACTGAGCAACAGTTCAGTTTTTTCTCCTTGGCCCAGGCAAGATGCTTCTGGCATTGTCTATTGGTCATGAGTGGCTTGACACATGGAATGTGACACTTGTAGCCCATGTCCTGGATAAGTGTGTGTGGTGGCTCCTGAAGAACTGACTCCAGCAGCAGTCCACTCCTTGTGAATCTCCCCCAAATTTTTGAATGGCCTTATCTTAATCCCATCAAGGCTACAGTTATAGCAGTTTGTGCACCTTTTCTACCACACTTTCCTTCCACTCAACTTGCTTTGATACAGCACTCTGAACAGCCAGCTTCTTTAGCAATAAACTTTTGGAGTGTGTCAATGATTGCCTTCTGGACATCTGTCAAGTCAGCAGTCTTCCCCATGATTACGTCACCTACTGAACCAGACAAAGGGACCTTTTAAAATGCTTAGGAAGCCTTTGCAGGTGTTTTGGGTTAATTATTATTAAAATTTTCTGAGATAATGACTTTTGGGTTTTCCATGGCTGTAAGTCATAATCAAGATTAACAAACACTTGAAAAAGTTCACTTTCTTTGCAATGACTATAGAATATAAGAGCTTCACTTTTTGAATTACTGAAAAAAATCTTTTAGCTGAAATTCTAATTTATTGAGATGCACCTGTATAAGACATTTGGGTGGCAAACTAAAGTTAATCCCCAATGCTACAAGCAACCTTATGCAGTTACAGCTAAAAAGGTAACTGAACTCTGAGATATGTCATAGGTGCATTTAGTTTGATTTGAAGGCCACACCAGCATTTCTGTTCCCTTTCACTACACATTTCTTTTGACCAAAACAACTACCAACTGCACACAACCAGAGTTCTGTTGCAGTGTATACCACAAAAATACCTATATATTACTGCTGTTTAATACACATCCCCTAATATACAGGTACATTACAAGTGTGCTTATGCAAATTCTTGAAGGTGTTAAAAAGCCAAGTACAGCCCAAGAACTATTAAAACACTTACCTTTTAGTACAAAAGGTATTCCATGGATCAGAAATGGTGCCTACGTGCAGGGCCGGCTCTCCCATTAGGCCACATAGGTAGATGCTAGGGGCACTGGGTGTACAGGGGGGCGCTTGCGTGCATTTTTTTTACTAGCAACATTGGAGGTGAGTGGGGGCGCAGGGCTGGGCAGTTGCCTACGGTGCCAATAGGGCCAGAGCTGCTTCTGCCTATATGTAATCTTACCAAGTACTACATTGTGTCCCTCCACCCCTAAGACCACCTCATCCCATAACATTAGCATTACAGTAATTAAGCTTTACTAAAGCAATAAAAGATCAAGTCCAAGAACACCCAAGATGCCAGTCTACATCAAATTTTAACTGCAAAGGCAAGAAGTGCTCATATAGCAGAATACTTTATCCACTCCAAAAAAAATAAACCTCACACAAACAGGCCTGATCCATGGATTTAAAAAATAAATAAAAAATTAGTACTGCTATTCTTACAAGAAAGAAAATTTGAATCCTACCTTGAATGGTCGAAAAAGCAGGTAAAGTTCTCTGGGTTTAATGTCAATCGGGAGGCCACTGACAAACAGTGTTCGTACCTGCAAGGAGGAGTTTACATTTAACAAGTGCAACATATCTAGGAGCAGTCTTCTAAAGACATTAGTTGCAAATTACAAAGAGTAGCAAAGGATGAAAAGTGTCAAAATGGCTCCTGTTTTAAAGACACGGAAAACACAGAAGAGTGAATTTCTATGCGCCATAGTTCTGTTTTTCCATAAATTCTGTAAAGCTTTAAAATGAAACCCTAAAACCTACAAGCTCCCACAAATTTCTTGCAATATTGTAAGATGTATTTTATCAGAACAATAACTGAAAAATTGTGGTGTTACTGGTCCTTTAAAGTTTAGAATCAGATTTTGGAGACCCAATATATTTTGTGATACATAAGCAATTGTTTACATGATTATTACTGTACAAAAGATTGTATATTTGTCTTAAGATGGTCTTTTCCTGGCATTTGCATCAGTAAGTTGAACTGCACCAATTGGTGCCAAAACTCAAGCACAAGCCATGCAGTCTCCATAAGTAAACACTGGTTGTAGAAGAGGTTGTACAGCAGAGCTCAGAATTTAACATGTGCTTTCAGGATACCTTTTAGAAAACATTTGGCAGTAGTATTTTGAATGGCTAATAAATAGATTGTTAGACACCATGGGAAATGCCAATACATGTGAGCATTTCAGCAGATTCATGGGTGAAAAAATAGAATGTGGGAACAATATGTAGAGAACATGTTTGCAAGGCCTTCGGAAAGGGAAGAAAGGCCAGAATGTAGAACCTTAGGTTTTGGCTTAGAATTAAATTAATAGTCTTCCTAAACCAACTGTAAAGGAGGACATCCAGGAAACAAATAGTACATTAACTTTTATTTTAAACACAAGTAGCAAAAACAGAGTTCCTCAATAAAGTTCATACATTACATGAAACAAGCCATATACCACAAGTAGAAAATGTGTAGATTAATGAAATACAAGGCTGCACCTTTGGCTCAATGATTTAATCAATCTACACTATTCCCAAAGAAGTAGACTCCAAAGAAGCACCATCAAATCTAAAGAACAAGGGAAGGGAATGTATCAAGCACAGAGGGACTAGAGTGGGGGAGAAGGGAATTTGTAATTACTAAAATGCCAGAAATCTAGGACAATTAGCACCAAGACTTGACACAAAAGTCCTATGATAGTCAGGGAAGGCCAGAGACTAGACCGACAAGAGCACAAACCATCTCTAAGCTACCACACAAGTCAACCTAGACCTAAAACATACTAGGAAAACAACTGATGTTAGAGAACAGTAGCCAATCTGACAGATTGAGAGACCAAGTGTTATTGGCAAAAGTCTGAATTATTGCATAAAGGTGTGAATTCACCAGCTAAAGAGGGTCGCAATAAACTGCTAGTGTAGCAGTTGTGAATTTACTATGGGAATATTGTCATGGTAGCAGGTTTGCAAGGGGAATTTGCCAGTTGAATTCTCACTTGAGCCAATAACCCGGAACTCTCCAGTTGCAGAATGGGGGGGGGGTTGGGGAAGTTAAATAGATTGAGACTGTAGGTTATTAATCTGTACTGAGAATCTCAAATGAGGATATTCATTCAGATACATACAAGTCCAACATCCCTAACCAGCTATTTAAAAATTACCATTTGGTTTCCCATGGCAGAGTATAAAAAAATAAAAAACATTTAGGGAAAGTTGTATTTGCCAATGCAGTGATTGGTTGGACTTTGTACTTTGCTTATTCCACAATAGAGTAAAGCGAGACTGAAATATGCAGAATCTAGTTAGACGAATTAAAGCATGGACAGCAAGCTTCCTGGTTTTGGAGGGCTTTCTATGCATGTTTAAATGAAGGCAACACAGCACCAGTGTTATATGCCACAGACCACTTTTTCCTTTCACCCAGAAAATTCTGTATTTCTGATTTTTACTCTCTCCAGCTCCTTAGCTTTCATGCTTTTCTTCATTTAACCTTTAGCTCCACTGCTGGAACCGAAACATTCAGCCCTCTCCAGCCAGCAGAGTTATGACCTGTAACAGTTTTTGTAAAAAAGAATTTTTAAACACAGATTTTATATCTTTAATTTTGTGCATCTGCTGCTGAACCTACTCACCAGTAATTGAGCCCTTACACCAGTTAACAGAATAGTTAAGTTAATTGACTTTACATTTGCTGCTAACAATTTAAAGTCCATTTCATTAAGCAGCAAGGCACCAATCATGATGGCATCTAGGAGAAAAGTGGGAGGAGGGAATTGTGCTAAAAAGATGACCTTAATTTGTAGTGTGATACATATAGCTGGAGGCCCACAAGCTAAGCATTCATTGCTTTATTCAAGTTTAGTCTATTACTATATATGTAGGGCCTTGACTTTGCAGTTGTGTTAATAGCAATTTTATGCATTTTTCCCCCACTCTATGGTCACATTATCCTTAACTCATTTACTGCCTCTACACACTAAGGTGTGCATACTGTTAAACTGAACACCTTCACACAAAAAAAACTGGAGCAATGTCAAGTTGGACTGCTTACCAGGTTATGTCAGAGTCGTTTATGTTCATTACACAGTCATGCATACAGAACAATCCAAGTCACTTTAGAGCCCTACTAAAGACCTCTCTGGTGAAAGCCATAATGCCTTTATAGCATAGATTTGACACAACTGGTAAATATTTCATTGTTTCAAGAGGTTTGAGTCTTGTTGCAGAATGTTTTGTTCTCACTGAGACAGAAAATATCCCTGGTGGTTTAAGAAGTGAGCTGCTCGTAGGGGCAGAAATAACATTTAGTGACAGGTGATCGGTGGGAGGGGTGGGCAGTTCTATCTATTCACAAGTGTCCTAAAAGACTGGAACAGCAGCTGCCTCCAACCATATTTATTTATAAATGAATCGGGGAAATAATCACTGCTAAAATTACAAATTTCAGCTTTTTTGCTAAATGGTAGATGTGGCAATTTGTGTTTTAGGGAAGCATGCTGTAATTTGCTGAAACAAAAACCCATTTGATTTAGAATGGAAGATAACCAATTTAAAGGTACAATGTAGGAACATCTAAGCATTTACATTCATAATTTGTATTGCTTTGTAATTCCTCATTGCTGCAGACATCTATTTTTAATCTTCCAAGACAGCAACATTTTTACTAGTTAAAATTGTTATACAAATTCATTGTTGCTAAATAAAAGTGTTGTGAATAAAAATTTCACTACATGCTATGTTTTGTACATTTTCTAAATTTTGTGGTCACAAATTTGCCACAAAATCATGTTACATTGTGACCACTTAGTGTCAGGATATATAATTTTGTAGTTACTGAATAAAAGTAAATGGGACAAAAATCAGTTTACTTTGAAGATTTTATGAGCTACAAAATTACCTTATTGTGCAATCTTTGCTAAAAATGTGATCACATTTCAAAGAGCAAATTTTAATTGGGGGGGGTCATCATTTTGGTGGTACCTATTGTACAGAAAAAAAAAAGGCTTCAAAATATAACCATTTGGCACAAAATTGCATGGAACAAAAGTGGTCACCAAATTCAGTATAAACCTTATGTTAACATTAGCTTTGAAAATATATTTAGCAATAACAGGACTCAATACAATGTTCCTAAAATTGTGCTGCTAGCCACAGCTCGGAGATTAACACACCTGAAAGTAATTAAGACCCAGTTAAAGGGCAAGAGTGCTGCAAGGAATTCAAACTGTGGGGTTTTGTGCACAAAATTCTATTATGTGCAAATAGCATTTGTGCACACAATTTTAATCACAATTTGCAAGTAAAAACCATTTTTGGATTCAAATCGATTTGATACCAAGATTCGTTGCGTCCATAAAGCACATTTTGCCAAAGCAAAAATATTTGTACAGACAGAACATAAAATTACAAAATTAAAGAACTATGAGAATTTATACTTACCTAATCAATCTAGCAGCAGTACACCAAGTGTACTGCTAGATCAGCATTCATTTCATAATGCCCATCCCATTGCTGCTGCTTCTCACTTCCTGGTTATGTAGGTGATGTGGATAGTCACTAACTCCCACTCAAATTTTGCCCAATTTAACCAACTGCACAAGCGCAGTTTATTAAGTTTGGTGAACTTCAGGAGGGGTTAGTATATAAGGAGGGAGCAGTCATGTATTTATCTCACGATCCTGGACTGAAGATGGAGAGAGGAATGCTGTTCTAGCAGCAGTACACAAAGTGTACTGTTGCTAGTTCGATAAGGAAAGTATAAATTCTCACTATAGTTCTCCTTCAACAAAATTACTAGTGCACACACTACAGAGCTGCTAGTTCACTGTATTAACACTTCCTGCCAGCCCAGTTTTCACTATATAATCTTGCTCTGAAATTGTGAGATTGCATTTGAGACCTCACTCACTTTTTTGCATATGGGGGACAGACACTGAGTGTTATTCACTCAAGTCTGAATTGTTGCGTATAGGTGTGAATTTACCAGCTAAAGACAGTCGCAATAGACTGCTACTGTTGGCAGTCACGGTTTTATATTGAGATTATCGTGGTTGCGACTTTACAATGGTAGAATTGTCAGTCGTGGATTTGCTACGGGAATCCGCTGTTTGAGAATTCAACAGTACAATTCGCACCTTAGAAAATAACCCCCTTGTGCAACCCTAGTTATCCACGAGATTATATTGCGCAGTGTCTTGTGGCTTCCATGTTTTATACTGTTGGCATACATCAATAATATTTAACTACTGTAGTAAAAGTTCAGCTAACAGCCAAATTTTCATACTCCCCATTTTGTTAGAGCTGCCATTTCCAGTAGTGTCATTTTTGCTGGTTTGCAGCAATATTTTCAGCACCCATTTAATTGGAAAAAAATTACTGCTAGTGCTGTGGGATAAACACAGCCCTTAGTGCTTAAAAATCACACGCAATGTACACTCTTCAAAATGAAAGTGCAATGCTATGCAAAAATGTAAACCGCCTTGTATTGCATTTATTTCATATTTAAGGACATTTTTTGCTTGCACCATTTTCACATATTTATGTACAGGGTGAGTGGAACACTTGCTGTTATCCCTATACAAGCTGTTCTATATTGAATTTACAAGTTAAACAAGGCTTTGTGTAGAATTGCTCAGTACTGCATTTCTATCATTAAACATCTCCTATACCAGTATTTTTTAAACAGAGCCTGTTCAACTGTTTATGAACAACAAGGCTACTGCAAAAAGATCTGGTTCTACAATTCCCAGCATCCTGTATGTCTGTTCTGAGGCATGCCAATGTTTACACAGTATCAAGCAGTATCAAGATTAATACAGCCATCAAGTATTATCCTGGAAAACAAAAGGAAAAACAGCATACAGTCCTGAATATTTCCACAACCCATAATATACTAAAAGAAAAAACATGCAATGGTAGTACCAGTGCAGAGGAGTTCTCTTGTATAAAGAGACACTGTACATACAAGAAACTAAGGTTTAGGCTGACGGCAGCACTGTGGAATGTTGCGATGAGTATTAAAAACAAATACAAGACTTATAAGGATCTGAGAAACACTAGCAAAACAATCTGTATAGTGCTGCAAAGGAACATGGGATATGCAAAGCAGCATTTTCATCTACAGGATGTAGTTCATTACAGTTCAAAGAGGATAAACAAGTATTACTGTTATTAATGGTTTGTACTCAATTAACTATACTTCATGAAAGTACCATATTTGAGTGGACAAATATGAGAGTTGATGCTTTAATATATAGACCATGTTTTATTACAAGCTTTAAATACAGTATTTAAAACCTCACCCAAAACTGAAGCCTAAATAATATTGCTTTAGTGGAAGACTCCCCCATTTAGACAAGAATACGATACAGTTTATTTATACAAGACGACAGCAGTGCTTCAGGTTTCCATTGTTATATGAAAGGTTTCAAGAGTGCTGGTGAAAAATGCATACATGTGCAGGTCATTTTGCTGCCATAGTAATAGCAGGTCTCTAGGAAATGAGTGGTAACTTCTGTTCAGTGTAGTACTTTATGTATTCTCTAGTGATGGCATGGACACAGTCTGCCTAATACAACAGTTTACTTTCTGTACAATTTAGCGTTCCATGCACAGTGCATCTCCCCCATATGACACCAATCCCTGACATGTACCACTTCTTAACCTTAAACAGACTAAAGAAAATTTAGCCAGACATGGTAAGCCATTATATTAAGTTTAACTAGATGAAAAAAAGATTTTTAGAAGCCAATTTACTAAAGTACCCGGCGTAAGGGAAAATAGTAAAGTATTCACTACCTAAGATCAGAACTTCCTTAGAAGACAACACAATTTAAACTTGAAAGGTTTAAACGGAAAGTTACTTATTAACTAGAGGTCAAAGTTCATTGTTTTCAAGAAAAATCCACTGTACCAGCTCTAAACTCTAGACACAAATAAAGTTATGTACAAGAACAAGAATTATATACAAGTAGTATAATTGAAAAACTAAAGAAGGAATGATTACTCAAATGCATTTATAGTTTCTATGCTTCCAAAGATTCTAAATTGTATCTAAGGTTTGATACCCAACTAGTAAGCTTTAGTAATTAGGCTTTCTGGAACAGCTTCTCAATAGGTTTTAAGCACCATAGTAAACAATGAGACTATTAGACTTCAAACATCAGTACAGATAACGAAAGCAAAGTGCTTAAATTCCACGATAAAATTAGTACAAGTGTTATATTTAGCTTCCATGCCAATACAAAGGAGATGTTTTTGGTTACTAGTCCTATAAAGATAGTACCAGAACTTTTTGAAGTAGCCTTAATAAACAGCAATTTAATTCTTAACATTTGTATACAAACTAAACTTGTCTAAAGGATTGTTCCAGCAAAGCATTCCCATGTAAATATGTTCATATCATGTGTTCACCCTGTTTTCAGGCATATGTGAAAATGGCTCTATATTACTAGATCATTCTCTAGGTCAAACAGGACCTATTTCAGGAATCACCCCAGCCAGAGCGCTCACTCAGGTTTTGTACTTTCCAGTCTATTAACCATATGTCTCACCATTTCTCTGTACTTAAGCAGCTTATTTACCATACATCTATAAGAAATACTACCAACTAACTATCCAGCTCTAGCAAAGCTAAACACCCACAGGGAGCACAGTAGAAAAATATGTAGGGTACCATAGATTTCTTCAAGAGGATACATGACCAGGAGAAGCCCCCCCCCCCCCC
>WMED01000264.1:0-23697 GCA_019650415.1 Pipa parva
CAGATGGAATAATTAATACCTTTCCTCACATAAAAGACTGACTAAGTATAGTAGAAAAAATGTATTATGCATTTACAACACACATTACTTTTTATTATTCGGGCCAAACTGTTCCTTTAATCTTTTAATAGAAAAATGTATATAAATAATAAAAGTGCAACTTTATCCTGGAGTAGTAAAAAGGGTGAAATTGCCCTAGGAATGGGATATTGGGAAATACAATAATATCATGATTAATTATGTTTATATTAATATAGTGCTGACATCTTCCACAGAGCTTTACTGAGATTCATTATTCACTTCAATCCCTACCCTACCCTAATGAAGCTTACATTCTAGTTTCCCTGTTCAATCTCAGACACCTAGACCAGGGGTCGGCAAACTTTTTTCAGGAGGGAGCCATTTCACTCCCTCCTCTGGCGGCGATAACCATCTTCTGAGCCGCCGGAGGAGGGAGGCGTGCCCTCTCCCGACCCCATGACCACCGACAACCAATCAGAAGAGTCGTGGGCGGGGCTTGGGTGTGGCTTCGGCAGTGCGGCCCGAGCCACAACAAGGCGGCTAAAGAGCCGCATGTGGCTCGCGAGCCGCACTTTGCCGACCACTGACCTAGACAGACCAACACAGACTAGGGCCAATTTTAGTCATTCCTTAATTAACCTTGTATGCTTTTGGATTGTGGGAATAAATTGGAGTCTCCAAAGGAAACTTATTTGGATAACACTAAATGGCTATCCTGTTAAAATAATGATCACCAGTCCTTAGGTCCTACAACATCATCAGGAACATCTACAAAGTGTAGCATGTATAATCCAGCTACAATATGTAGTCACTGTGTTTTTATAGCACATGAGAGATGTGGCAGAGAGAAGACAACAGCTGGAGAAGGATCATGAAGATGCACTGATAGCTCTACAAAAAAGACAGGAGGAAGTGAAACGTCTCCAGCAGGTACTTATTTTAATATCTTTGGACAGGTGAAAGATCTTTGTATAACTCTTACATAAATAGAATTACATATTAGAATATGTAAATCTAAGATGCTAAATTTTACATTTTTTTTTTAAAACACCAACAAGCATTTTATTCTTTGTCTTTAGGCTCAGGTTGAAGCTAAGAAAGAGCACGAAGGTGCAGTTCAGCTTTTAGAGGTATGGAATTATCTGTTGTTCTTGCTTTTACAATCTTTGTATGATTACAGTTTGTAAAGCATAGACTGTAATAGCTTATTGCAAGTATGTATTGATGGATTTTTTTTCTTATATTTTTGCAAACATTTGATTACTTTTTCTCTCTCTCTTTCTTACTCAAAGAACACTTTGGATTGTTTGCAGGTATTGTGGAATAAAACCTTATTCAACACACTACTTTGTTGCGTTGCTTTTGCTACTTGAATACAATATTTTTTTGGCCATCTTCTACCATATATGTACTTTAAATATATATTAAACACACACACAGTGGAACTACAATTTCCACTGATCTTCCTGTATGTTATAACCTAATAAGCCACTATTGCTGATGTCAGAACAAGCTTTTTATACGTTAAAACAACAATCACCAAATTTCTTGTGAATAATTTTAGATGCTATAGTGACAAAACAAGATAACAAGGCTTCTGTCTATAACTGATTCTGTCTTATGGCTAAATACATTACAATGCATCAAGGACAATTTGGGCATTGAAACCATGCAGTTTCTGAGACAAACGATCACCAACTGGTTCTTCTATTTGATACTAATAACCTTTTGTGTATGACGTAACATCAGCTTTAAATCACAGCATTTGATATAATGATAAAAGAAAGATCTGAAACTAGAAAATAAAAATAAAGCAATAATTTTCCAGTGGTTGTAAATATAATTTATTTTGCTTTCCAAAACAGCAGTGTGTAATATAAAATATAATTAAATGACTTCATTGTGCAATATTTCAGTCCAGTATCTTGGATAATATGGGGGTAATATATATTTAATATATACTATATGTGTATGTATGTGTTTATAGTAGTAAATATATAGGAATATATGTTCTTCATATATTGTAAGTTCTGATAGCTATAATTTGAAAAGAACGTAAGTGGCATACTTCATTTTCAGGCAAAAGTGAAAAATTTAGAAGAGAAATGTCGCAGTCAGACAGAACAGTTTAGCCTTCTGTCTCAGGAGTTAGAAAAATTTCGCCTACAGACTGGAGACATTGGACTCCTAACATCCACGTTGGTGACTACAGATCTTCCTCCACCTCAGTGCTGTTCTACACCAGAGGTACCACAACACAAGGAAGACATATCTGGTAATTTTATCATTTTGCATGGGAATCTAATAAAATAAACGTTTTTTAAATTTGTATCACAATTTCATGAGCTGTATATATGGTATCCCTGCCTTCCAAACAGAATACATTTCTGTTTGTTTTATGCTTTTCTAAGTCTGACCCACCATGACAGCAGGCAATCTCCCAGTGGGTTTTTTGGGTCTTTCCAAGGTACATAAGCTAATGATCTAGGTTATGTGGGTATAGGGAAAAAATGGGGTAAGCAAGATAAATAGAAAGAAATGTGTTGGTGGAAGGTGGGTCATTGGTCTCTTGTATCCGCACGGTTCCCCAGGACCCCTGTCTGACACTGATCTAAATGGGCCTGACACATTTATTATTTTGGCATTAGAATAAATCAAGCAAGTTACAATAAAGTACTGTATATACATAAACAATTTTTTTAATGATTACACAGGTTACCTGTACTTTTTTTCCTTTTCTTTTGTCTTAATTTAAATAGGCAACTAATTAATAAAACTTTTTAAAATGTACTTTAGGTAATCTTACATCATCTGTAAACCTTTGTTTGGATTGTTTCAATTACAAACGTTTTCACTTAGTATTTGTGAATTTATTACACTATTCAAAATTTATTTTTTTTCCCCAAAATGATAAAAACATAGTATTTGGTGTATTGGTAATATAGTACATTGTGCATGGAGTGATACTGTAAACAAAGTCCCACAACACTTTCTCAATAATAGGAATTTCCTATTTGCATAGAGCTACTTTTTTCATTAACCCTGTAGTCCAGTGGCTGGCCTGTTTGAAACAGTAGATCCTTAAAAGATTTTCTTTGTGGCTGGTCCTGACTCTAGAAGTGGGGTAGGCAAACCATGGCACTGGAGCCACATGTGGCTTTTCAACCTCCTTGTTGTGGCTCCCTTCTGCCTTGATTGACAAATGAAAAAAAGAATAAAGGTTATTTATCAATGTAATTTTGATTTATATATTTTATTTTTGTTATTTTCTTCTGTTTGTTGTATTCTGATGTTATAACAGGCAAAATTAAAAAACAGATAAAAATTTTTAAAAGTTTCTAAGCTTTTATGTTTTGCGGCCCCAGAATACTTTTCTTTAGTGGAAGAGAGGGCAAAATGGCTCTTTTGATATTAAAGTTTTCTGACCCCTGGTAAAGAATAATGGTTTAAGTAGTGCTTGATAAGGTACTTGGCCAACCCTGAAATGCTGATGTTACCAGTGGAACAAACAATATGCAATGTACGTCACTGAACATTTACAATGGTATAGAGCACAACACAATGATACCTCATTTGTAACTTCAGTTTCATTTAATGCTGGTTTTGGTAGATTAAGCTTGCAGCATTCCATAAAAGTCACATTTTAAACTATATACTTAGCAGAATTCTCAAGTGAACAACTGGAAATTATTTAAGTCACAACTTAATTGGCTCTTTTCTTTGCTGAGATTTTGTACTGCTTGGAAAAATCAGGGCTATAGACAGACACAGATGAACAGTGCTAATGTCAAATTATTTAAATCTTATTCTATCATTGAACACAACAGTGATGTGTTAACAGTAGTTTCTCATTACAAGTACAGGTAAATTAATTGTCATCTTGTCTTACTGTGTTAACATTTTTCATAGTTAATCCTATTAAAATGTATTAAATGACCCTGTTAGCTCAACTACATCTGTGTGAAACTGTAATGCAGTTGCTCACTTAAACCACCCTGGAAATTGCTGGGGCAACTTCTCTTAGGCTAGGTTCACACTGGTGTTTTTATGCATGGCGTATATACGCCACGCATAAAAACAAAAAAAGCTGCACCGTGTAAAACTATGGGACTTAACTTGTTCCATCCACACTAGCGTATGACGCACATACGCTGTGTACAGAACCCTTCATGTCACATTTTTTCCAGTGTATATACACCGCACATAAAATGCCAGATAGGAGGAGCCATGAACACTGAGGGAGCATTCACACTATGGGGGTAATTCACCATTGTGCGAAGTGAGGTCCAGATCCTTTGCCTCACTTCTCACATGTTGTTATGCGCTCGCTGATGTCCTGCACGCGGACATCAGCGAACGCTTTAAAGGAATTCCAGTCTCGGCAAGACCAAAAGAGTTACCTCGCCAAGACTGGAATCCATTTAAAGCGTTCGCAGATGTCCGCGTGCAGGACATCAGCGAGCGCATAACACTATGTGCGAAGTGAGGCAAAGGATCCGGACCTCACTTCGCACAATGGTGAATTACCCCTATGTTGGGTAAGTACAATAGAAATGCATGTCTAGAAAATATGTTGGACTGAAATACACAGCATATTTTCTAAATGCGAATTTCTAAATACACTGTGTATTTTTATACGCAGTGTGAACCTAGCCTTAGTTGATAAAAAAATTTCATATTTATTGTAATCATCAATAAACATTTACATTGTTCCCAGTTTCCCTCCCTCCTTTTTTTAAGCATAATAAATGTAATGTATAGATTATATGGCAAATAAATTAATAAAATGGAAGTATTTACAGTATAAAGAAGTGACTGCCCACAGCACTGTCTTTTCATTATTTACACCTCTCAGAATAAATAAGCTGTAGTTTAATGTTAAGAGTTGTAGTTGGGCACTCCATTCCTTCCTTGTTACAGAGCAATAATACTAGATGCATCACATGCAGTAAATACAATAAATAATATGCCACTAAGAACAAAATTATAAACGTGTCAATTTCTGACATTTTAAAAAATGATATCACAGAGAATTGTCATGTTTTGAGCCTGCTATTGGTGCATGAGTCCATGATCCAAATTGCTTTGTTTTCCAGATGAGTTCTCTTCTTGGGAGGTGATCAGTATGGCAGACCTTAGTTTGGACAGCAGCTTCAGTTTTGTGTACCTCTCAATAGAGGGTACTAAAATCCAGGACATATATTATTAAATTGAAGTGCACCCAGTGTTTGTATTGGCTTTGGGCTTAATAAACAATGCATGTAAAATGTTTTTGTTCACACTGGGCACTGAGTGCTATTTGACACGATTTCAGCCACATTTTAATAGAGTGCATTGACACATTCACATTTGTGATGGATCTAATGCATGACTGTTGCACTTGAATGTTTTCCGGGATATAGAATTAATCACTTGTCTCTTCAGCCTTGCTTTAATATGTCAGTAATACTGCATGCTGAGGGAACAAAAATGAATAAGTATTGTCATGTCTGTATGCTTTTAATTATGTGAGAGCCCCTTGTTTGCCAATATAGGCAGCAGACATTTGAATGACCTGCACCTAATAAAAAGATGCAGATTCAGGCCAGGTTCACACTAGCGTATTTTGAGCTTTGTTTTTTTTTTTTTGTTGTTTTTTTATTTTTTTTAAATAAAGACCGCGCAGGTGAAAAAACACTAAGAAATCTTCAGAAGAAACAACACACAGCATGCCTTAATTACAATGTACACAACATCAGGTTCCAAAAGAGTGGCAGTGTGGAACACATGCCATTTGTTAGCTATTGTTCCAAAAGCACATTCAACATGCACTAGAAAGTCTGTAATTATAAACTCTACACTGAGTAGCTCTGTCTCTTCCTGAATATGGCTTCATAATGTTCTGTGATAGTCCAAATACCTCATCATCCACAAACACAAAAGGCATTGGTGGCCCAGTTGTTCCCAGTAATGACCTTGACGAATGAATATGTAGATTCAACTCTATTCTAATCTACTCTCCTAGACATAATAGAATGCCAAAATGCATTGGCATTCCTGGGACTCCCATGTGATCCAACATCAATAATCGTGAAACAGTAATTAGCATCGGAAAGTGCCAAGATCAAAACTCAAACAAATTTTTTTATAGTTTCAAAATTGTGACCCATGATGTTGTGGTTTTTCCATACATTTGTGTTCCTCATCAAGAGCACCAATGCGATTCAGGAAGTGTGTCGTTGTATCAAAGTCATCTGTAGTCTTGGTCCATGTCTGTTCTGGTAGAAAATGCTGCTGCAGAACTCAACACAAAACATCACAAGTCTTACGCACAATTCCACTAGTGGTAGATCTATCCACAAAAAGCTGAAATTGCTGAGCAGTAAAATTTTGCCCAGTTGCCAAATAACTAAAAGAAGAAAAACACATGACATTTCATAGTATGAATCCTAAAAACACCTGTCAAAGGCATGCTGCAAATACATTTCGTTCAGTAATTGTCAAAGATCTTTACCCCAGAGTTATGCTAAGTCTCTCAAAAGTGAAATAGTAGACCACAGATGTGTTTCTTGATGGGTCAGTGGTTCCAACGTTATTACCAGCAGCTCATCAAAACACACCATAGACCTTTCAGGATGTTGACGGAACTCATCATATAAATTATAGAACTGTCCTCCCTGCAAACACATTCTATTCAAAAAGTGCACCCAATATCTTCTACAAGCAGCCATGTTCAATCTTCTCCTTCTTTGCCTAATCAGCTTCAAAGTCTACACAGCAAACATAGCAAGATTCATGCAAAAACTCAGTGAACAATGCCATTACTCTCAGGGCAAAAAGTCTCCAGTGAAAGTTCTGCAGATGCTTTCTAAACAAGTAGAAAAAACTTAAAATCCATGATTTGTATGCTAGCAAATTACCGGAAATTCAATTACATCATTTATCGCAATTACTATAGGTGTGAAGTTCTGCCTCGCAGAACTAAATTTGTTTGTGTGAATGCTCTGGCTTTTTTTTTGCTTGTTTTTTTTTTTAAACGCGGGAGCAAATACACTACTTAATGCTAGTGTGAACCCTGCCTCAAGCAGTGAACATAAAGAAATGTCATAAAAATCTTACAGGCAGATACAAAATTAAGCAGATGATCATTATCATGTGCTAGATTAAAGGTCACTGAAGCATTCAGAAACCTCCATGTCATCCCTCTTGTTGTCACAGTGAATAAAAGGCATGTTTGAGTTTTGTCCTGCATAATGACATCACTCAAAGGCAATCAATTTTGTGTATGTGATTATCTAAGGGTATCAGGCACCCTAGCAAATAAATCTCTTTATTTTTCTTGTAGTTAAACTTACCTTTGTTTTTACTGTACTTTAGTCAGTCTTGGTTTTTCCTTCACCATTATGGCCATGTAACAAAGCAAATTTGGTTGTTTCATTTGTAGATGCTACAGAGCCAGGTAGAATAAAGAATAATGAGAAAACTAAGAAGGGGGAATATGAAAAGGAGAGGCTGTTACCACAGCCCCCAGATTCAAGGTGTGAAACTAGCCACATTGAGGTGCAAAACCATGTTGCCAAAGAAAAAAAGAAGGTTGAACCTTCATACAGCTCCTCAAAATCTGAATCCGTGCATGGGAGCCCAAAGTCCTGTCCAACACCAGAGGTAAGAGACACAGAGTTGGCATAAAAAGGTGAAATACCCTTCTTATTACTATATAATTCCCCTGACCAGTTGTAGGTATGCCATATTGATCAGTTATAGAGTAAAGGGGTTAAGTACCTAAATCTTATCTAACTCTACCCCAGTAATTCATATGTACTTTATAGTGCCAATAGTTGACTAAAGTAAAATCTCTTATTTATTAATGTAACAGTGAAGTCTCAATGGAAATAATCCTATTAATTTTGTATGCTTATTATAAAGGATAATATACTGTGCCTTTTTATATGGTATTGGAACTCCTCAGTGTCTATTAATTTCCTTATAAATTACAGAGGGATACATTATCTTATAAATTATAGTGCAACAAATGCTATATACTTGAAAATCGACCTCCAAAATCATTACCATTTACTTCCTGGTTAATGGCAGCTAATCTAAAGCAGGTAGATAATTACTTGATGGCATCCAAAAGGGATAATATTTCTTATAGCTGCAGTGGTATAAAGCTTAGGATGATAGAAAAGTGGGTACTCTGCCTCAACCTGCACATTCCACAATAACATCCTTTGGTCTGCTAAAGCAGTGATGCCCAAACTTTTTCGGCCTGGGGGCCATATAAATTTGCGACATGCATGTCACAGGCCGCTTCAAAGTCGTGACTTGTAAAGTCACAACCGTGAAAAAATTTAAAGTTACAACTGTGACAATTTCCCATAGTATATTCACAACTGTGACAATATTCTCATTATAAAGACGCAACTGCGACAGTAGCATTCAATTTCAACTCTCTTTAGCTGGCGAATTCACACTAATATGCAACAATTCTGACTTCGGAACTTGGATCGTGGGCCGGATATCGCTGCGTCACGGGCCGGATATGGCCCGTGGGCCGTAGGTTGGGCATCACTGGGCTAAAGGATTGACAGAAAACTGCTTCTACACAAAGCTGCTGGCAGGAAATAATTAGTGTCTGGTAAACAATGCTTGGTTTTTTATTCTCTATTTTACTGATGCTATCTTCAAAAATGTAAGTTGCATCTAGATTTGGTACATTTATCTTTATTAAGCAGTTGTTTCTGCAAGCTGAACTGTTTCTTTAATTCCTGATATTAATTTATTAATTACAAATTATAACTCATTTTATCCATAGTGTAATCTCTTTTTATTTATGGGTTACCTACTTTTTTTTTTCTTTTTTCTGTTTTTTTTGTTTTTATTCCATGTGGAACTGAAGATGGCACTGTTGGATCATCTTTTCTTTCGATAAAAAAAATAAACCTATATTAGTTTTTGTAACTAATACAGAAAATATACTATTAATACAAAATACACAACAAGGCATTTTACTATGACTTAATTCAACGTTTCAAATCAAATACTTCATTTTAGACCATGTGGTATTAAGGTACAGAAAATGATTCCCATGTTATTTCCATGTTTAAAGGAGAACTGAAGTAAAAAAATAAAATAGGACTTTTAAAATACTTACAGTATGTAGAGCCGATTGATTACAGTCACAGTATGAGCTTATGAGCTTAAACATAGTCACGTTCATTGCGGAGGCCAATGTGGATGCTTCCCGCAATGAGTGTGATAATGTATGAGGCTGGAGAATCAAGTCAAAAGAGCTGCGAGCTTGCTTCTCAGTCAGCCTGCATGCTGTGGAGGAAGCATCGGTTGCCGGCTAATTACAGCATAGCTCATGTTGTGACTGTAATCAGTCGGCTCTGTATGAGAAAAGTATTTTAACAGTTTTTTTATTTTATTGCTTTAGGTCTCCTTTAAAGCTACAATCCTTGTGCAGCTTGATATGAATACTCAAGGAATGAGCAACATATCTTTTGTCTTCTGTGGGAAGTAACTCCCTTAAATTTCTGAGTCATGTGCAGTGATGCATTCAGTGCAACAAACCACTCTAATGTTTTTTGCTTAATGCTAATTTTTTTTTATAAATAGATATATACGAAATTTGATTATGGCCTATGTCTTATGTGCACTACCATTAATTTTCATTGCTGTATTACATACTTTTAAGGGCAAACTTTAAAAATGTAGAATGCTTACAAATCTAATTTTATATATCATAATAAAAAAAACTGCTTAATCGTGACATCCCGTATCTTATTAGGTTGACACTGCAAGTGAAATGGAGGAGTTGGAAGCTGATAGCGTTTCTTTAATTCCAGAAACTGAAAGTCATTTTTCTGCAAAACTTCAAGTTTTTCTTGCCCGATACAGGTGAGCTACTCATTAATTATGGTTACCGTATATACTCGTGTATAAGTCGAGAAATTTTAGTTAAAAAAGTCATTTAAAATAGTACAGTCGACTTATACACGAGTCAGGTTAGTTTTGAGAAAAAAAAACATCAACAGCAGGCTAGAGGGAGCTGCTTGGAGCTGAGACACAAACAGCACAGCAGCAGAGGCACTGACCCGAACACACACACAGCATCCACCCATTGTAGACTCTCACACCAGCAAAGGGACTGGGGCCAGACCGGAGCAAACAGAAAGCACATGCAGTCAGAGACTGCCCCTTAAATGAGAACACACACTAAACTGTAGCTGACAGAAATAAATAAAATCTTATTGCTTTCTTGTATTTTTACAACAATTCTTTAATATGTTATGCTAACAAAAACCTCAAGTTTTGCTCTTGACTTATCCATAGCAAATTTATAATTGTTGGCCCAAAAACTGTCCTCGACTTATACACGAATATATACGGTAGGTATTTAGCTAAATAATTTTTACTACAAGTTGAAAAATGCAGATAGAATTGGTACAGTCATGTAGGTTTGTACTAATAAGTGGTACATAACTGGTAAATAAAAATACAAGATGCATGTTGAGGGAAATTCTGAAAATAAGTGGAAATTAGAAAATAGTTATAATTGGGGGCATAATTATTTGGGGAGGAAAGAAAGGGGAGATTTATACTGCCCACTTGATTCTTTTTAAACCCGGGTACTGAATCCTAAATCTGTAATCAATCATATCAGATGAGTTTCATATTGGCAAAAAAATTAGCATAGGACTGCTAAATGAGGGAGTAGGGAAAAGTGATTTATTTGCCAGTAGAATAAGTAATAAGAGTAGCACTATCTGTATAAGCTTTAAGTATCACAAAAGGAAATGACTTGCACATGTACGTTACTGTGCAACATTCATAGCACCCTTTCATTTTAAAATACAATTTGAATGGAATGTAAATTTCCACCCAGTTTGCTCCCAAGAAAATAAAAAGATTTTTTCCTTGTCCTAAAATGACATCCCTCTGGATTAAATCTTTGTATTCATATTGCATGTGTATCCCCATATGCAATATGTATTTAGCTCCACTAGAAAATAAATATAAATGCAATTTTAAGTATTTACACAGCCCATATTGACAGAATCAGGGAGCACAAGTCCTTCCCCAGTGAAAAATACTGAGTGAATATCACTTTTCCTGTTGAGGTTTAGAGCAGAGCATCTTCCCCAGCGACAGGTGCATACAGCACAACACCACCTTCCCCAGCGACAGGTGCATACAGCACAACACCACCTTCCCCAGCGACAGGTGCATACAGCACAACACCACCTTCCCCAGCGACAGGTGCATACAGCACAACACCACCTTCCCCAGCGACAGGTGCATACAGCACAACACCACCTTCCCCAGCGACAGGTGCATGGAGCATAGCACCTTGCACATTGTTATATGGAAGGGAGCACATATACTTCATCAATTAAATATGCAGGGTTCACAGCTCCTTTCCCAGTGACAGATGCAGGACACACAGTTCCAACCGCCAAGTGTCAGTGTGCCAGCAGACAGCAAGTTGGAGCAGTTCTTACCCTTTTTGTGATCAAGGATCAGGTTTCCATGCGTCTGTTTGATTTAATGCTTAGCATTAATGTATGCCTGGTTCTATCTCCCTGGACAACTGCCTATTTAAGTCTGTCACAAGGGAAAACTTATTTTTCTACAACTTGTTTTTAGGCCAGGTTTCAGAGGTAAAAGCATTTTTGTTCTAAAGATATTGTATATAATTATTTAAAAAACTGAAGCAACAAACAGGTACTGTTGATCAATTGCTCAATGAGTTGATTAAACCAAATGGAACACTAGCTGGTTTTGACTAAATACAGGTATACCATAATTTCCCACTCAAACTAAAGACTTCTCGCAAGTAGATGATGGACGAATAGCAAACAGTGTATTTCTGCAAAGGAGGTTGTGTTTTTGGAATCCTCCATGTACAAGCAGATATTCATTCATAACATAAGAGCAATGCCTGACTGATTCTAATTTCATTCTTTAATTCTTAAAATTATATACTAATTCTATATGCTTGCATGGGGGGATAACTTGTTTTGTACTTCTTTACCAACATATCAGTCCTTTCTCACATTATTATTTCAATACAGGCCATCTTTTCTATCCTGCTGCAGGTCATTATACCATTAACAAACCATTTTTTTTTTTATTTGAAGTTTTTATTGTTTTAAAAATCAAGTTAACAGAGTAATAACCTTAACAATAACATTAACTCTCGTTATTCACAAAATAAAATTTAAAAAGAAAAGAAAACCATATAATGTTGATCCATTTTACATCACAGAAGATATCATACATTTTCTTGTTTCTTAACACTATGTCTTGTTTGATTTTGCGTTGTGAACAATAAACTTTCATGTATAGATCTCAATATGACAAACCATTTTTTAATCTGTGCAACATGGTGATCTTATCAGCACAATGCTTGAGATAAGAGAACTGTGCAAATGTAAAAAAAGTACTTTTAAATGGTAAATTTAAGACACTATAATAAACCAATTGCTTATAGATGTTTCAGGAATTAAATAGCATAAAAAATGGATGTTTTGGTATGGTGTGGGCTTGTTTTTAGTCACGTGAAATCATGCTTATTGATAATGCCTTAAAGCTTAGTTCTCATAGTGACATGGCTAGTACTCCTGGTTCTCTGTAATCCTGTAACCAAACTCTAGTTAGGGGAACAGAGCAATGGGGAGGCCATCATGATCTAGGAGTTGCACGATAAGAGAAGCAGCAATCTGTTTCCATGTATTGCACTGCCGTATTTAAAGGCGCCTAAGGAGTAGGGTAACGTACCACGGTTATCTTCAGTTCCGAGCCAAATGCTTTTAACATCGGACTCCAAGTAACACCTACTTCACATGCTCATAGAAATTAATGATCCTGACTTGTCCACTTCATACTTTTTTTACTGCCAGCAGAAAACTGGACCACCAGGGCAGGGTTAGGTTTAAAAGCCAAAACTGTTATTGATCTCAGTTAAAATAAGTTTGTTTTGCACCTTATTGTCAATTTTGGATTTTTAAATTATTTTACTTTATTGTCCATTTGTTGTGACTTAATTTAAAAAAAAAAATCTTGATATTTTAATCAAAAGGCCTCACAAAATGCAAAAACGGTAGGAATTGCTTAACATTGAAATTATTATAAAAACAATTGCAATGTATGGAAGCACATTTATACTTGTATAATGGTAAGAAAAGCAGCAATACAAAATGCATATTGAAAGAATGGCTGCTATGTGTTACAGGCGATTGAATTGTCATTGAAACACAACCCTTTCATTGGCTACCAGTGTCACATGGGAGAAGTTGATTGTTGATGCACTCCCCATATGAGAGAGCATGTCATCAAGCTCGGATTCTTGTGCGGAAGTTCTGGGCAAGTGCAGAAATGTATTCTTCCTGGGACATGTCTTAGTGGGTTGATCTATAGCAGAGGTCGGCAATCTTCTCCGAGGAGGGAGCCATTTCTCTCCCTCCTCCTCCTCTGCAAATTGTCCAGGAGCCGCACAGGGGGAGGAGCTTGTGGGGTCTCGATCACATGACCTTTGACGTCCCATCACAAGAGACGTCAAAGGCCGGGGGCGGGTGGTAGGGCAGCTCACTCGGAGCCGCATGCCGCGGCGAAAGAGCCAAATGTGGCTCGCAAGCCGCGGTTTGCTGACCGCTGGTCTACAGTATTGCTGCTTTGCATTCTACTGCTTATATAAGCAATGATTAATGATGTTCTGTGGGATGAAGGCAAGTATGATAGCTATGCAAAAGTTATTGGATGAATACAGCCAGATAACTATTTAATGGACCTATGATTGCAGTTTTCAGATCTGAATTTAGCTGAGCTCTTGTGGGATGAATGGCAATACAAAGGCAAGGTCATGCATGCTCATATAGTCATGTAGGACTGTTTGATAAACAGAAGTTATATGAAATTAAGCAAAAAATTCTGACATCGTTTATAGTTCCTGGTCAATGTAATAGTACTTTCATTAAAAAACATTTTCAAAAACAATGAAGTAACATTTTGCATGTATTAGTGTAGTTTCTACTTCAGAGTGTTGCATGTCATTTGGTTTTTAATTTGATTATTTTTTAATGTTTACAAGTAAATGTATTTTAGTTATAATCCATTTGATGGGCCTAATGAAAACCCTGAAGCCGAATTGCCTCTCACAGCTGGCGAATACATTTACATCTATGGAGACATGGATGATGATGGATTTTATGAAGGTAGGCAATCCAAGAAAACAATACTAGATTTAACTGTATTTCATATGTGCACGCATACTGTGCCTGTGTATATACATATGTCATATATTATATATCATTTAATATTTTTTAAATACATATATAAATACAACTGAGTACTTTTGAGAAAGGAAAACATAATTGATTTTTTATTAATATTATTTAAGTATTTAGAATTAAATTTGGGGTGTTACAAACAAATTAAATGTTGTTTTGTAAAATGGCTTCCTAGAAAGACTTTGTAATTATATATGTGTGTTCTGCACAGATACTTTAAGCAGAAACATCTCTATATGTTTTGACTTCCATTGACTTTATTTTTACTTGAACTGTTATTCTGTTTGAATGTTGACCTAGACCAAGGGTTGGCAACCTTTTTGGGTGAGAGAGCCATTTTAAGTGCAGCTCAGCCCCTTTTGAATTTGGCACTGCTGACATCATACGTGACGGTCAGTGGCTCTGCATTGGCTAGCTACCAATGTCACACATGATGTCAGCGGCTCCGGATTGGCTAAAAACCTGGAAGTTCTGAGAGACCTATGTCTCTACAGCACCTACCAGCACTCAGCTGGCAGACTGTAATGAGCGATGCTTGCATGCAAGCACCACTCGTTACAGTTTGCGAGCCAGATGCAGCTATCAGAAGAGCCGCATCTGGCTCACAAGCCATAGGTTGCCGACCCCTAACCTAGACAATCAAACCTAGGGTGATGTAGCCACCTCTGCATCTTCTTATACATACTTTTTCTCTCTCTAGGAGAACTGATGGATGGGAGACGTGGGCTTGTCCCTTCTAACTTTGTTGAACGTGTCTCAGATGATGATCTCATAGCCTTTCAGCCTGCTGAGATAAATGAGCTGTCACAGAGCTCTGGGCAGGACATTAGCTTTTTAAGTGGAAGCAGTAATGAGAGAAGTGAGGAAGTTGAGGATGGTAGCAGCCTCAGTCCACTGCCATGTGAAATACAAGGAATCAGCGAGGATTCTCCTGATGTTTCAGCCGTGCCTTACCCCCGAAAGATTACACTCATCAAACAGCTAGCTCGAAGTGTTGTTGTTGGTTGGGAGTCTCCTTTGCTGACAGCAAGCAGTGGAAGCATTCAGAGTTACAATATTTATGTGGATAATGAACTTAGACAAAATGTGAGGTGTGGAGGACAAACAAAAGCTTTGATTGAGAAGTTGGAACTTAAAACTCGTACGTACCGTATCTCTGTGCAAAGTGTGACAGAGCATGGTTGCTCTGACAGAATGCGTTGCACGCTGCTTGTAGGGCATGGTTATTTGCTTGCTCCCACTCAATTGCGTGTTCGCAGCCTCTCGGCCACTTCTGCTGAGATTACCTGGCAGCCATGTAACAGCAACTATTCACATTCCTTGTATTTGAATGAGGAAGGATGTGGACTGACTAAAGCTGGGACTTACTGGTACAGTTTTAGCAGCCTGAGGCCATGTACTGTGTATAATGTAAAGGTAGAGGCCAGACCTCAGAGAATTCCTTGGGAACTCCCACTGGAGAGACGTGAACAGAAGGCGACAGTGATGCAATTAACCACTCCTTCAGCAGGTAATTGTGGTCTTGGATAATTTTAGTTAAACCATTTACAGTGAATGCTATGAAACACTGAATTCTTTTATTTTGGTATATTATGTACTTATGCTCACTTACTGCATAACTAAATGATATTTGCATATATTTACCACCCATTTAATTATTTTATTGGGGATCTTTGTAACCAAAAACAGATATATAGTACAAGTGCAGTCTTTCTTTTATGTTGTGGGGGAAACAGCAACACTGGGTAAAAGGTGAAAGGTGCCTCCCACCAGGAGGTAGGACACTGCAAGGATCTGACAAAATTTTCCCACTTTCCCTTTATCCCAGCCACCTCCCCTTCTCTGTTCAGTTTTTACTGTGTCCACAGGAAGGTTCTCAGGACAGACACCTCTAGTGAGGTTTTGATGCAAGGATTATATTAGTCAGTGATTAGCACGGACACCAGAGGTGACACCTGAAGTCAGACCATTAATTCTGACTTCTGCGAGTGAGCCCCCTATGTGGAATATCCCACTAAATGACCTTCACCACTGGATCTGAGTATTCAAATTTACGGGCATAACAGCTTTATCCTGTCTCTCCTCCAACATTAGCACAGTGTGCTGACCAGTGTTTGGTTTTGGTGAGACGTGTAAGTTAGAACAATTCCCCTCTATCCTCCCTACTAAATAAATAACTTTCCTTCTTTGTAATTGACTAGATTACTATTTTATTTAAAACTGTTTCTTTAAGAGCATTTATTACTTGCCAGTTTTACTAGTACTTCCCACTTCAGGCTCCGTTCCAGTTTCACATTGCCTGTATTCTCTCCTCTGTGCTCAGTGTGTCCCCAGGAGCTCCTCTGGCCTTTGAGTGAACTCACTGGTTGGAATACTGTTAGCTATGCAGGTCTCTCCTGCTTGTAATTACTGATCCACTGCTTTTCACTAATGAGCTGCAGGGATCCAGACTAAGATTTCTCTTAAGGAAAGGAGAGACTACATCTTGTCTAATGAAGTGTGTTTTGGATCTGTGCAGCAATTCTCTTAAGGAAACAGTACTTCTTAGTCAAGCTTGCCTTTCCTACAGCTCTTCTACTACTCTTAAAGAGACAGTAAACAGATGCAAAAAAAGAGGGTTTTTTTTCCTGCAAAGTCTCCATGAACTCCCTGTGTGAGTCTTGCACAGCAGATGTGCACCAGAAAGTCGGGCTGCTTTCGCTCCTGACCCCCTCCCCCTCTCCTTGGCTGGATCCTCTCCTACATCAGAGGACACTCCAACTTGAGCAGCCTCACTTAAAAAATCCTTAGCAGGCTTACAAGGACTCCAAAAACTCCCCTTGCTCCCTCCATGGAAAAAATATTGGAGAAGCTTTCTGAGAACTCCGTCCCCAAGCATAAAAGAGGTACTGCCCCAGAGAAGAGCGATCTGTTCTACCTCTATATTCTGACCACTCCTCAGAGAAATTTTAAGTCTGTCAGACTTCATCTGATTGCATAGTTTCAAGTGTGAAAAAGTTTTTAGGTGCTCAGAAGTATGCCCATCACTTAATATTTAAAGTGATATTTTCAGTACATGCAAATTAAGTAATGGATATTATAATGGGCAGTGAAAGAAATAATTATCTCAAAAAACACTGATATTTTTCTTAGTTTTTGTTTTATGTTTCCAACCAAAATTTTACTTGTGTGGTACAGTCATTTCACAATATGCCAATTAGAGTGATGTTTGTAGAAGAGAGTTCATCGTTTTTATATGCCATTTTCTAATGTTATATAGGGCCTCCTGATGCTCCACTTGATGTACAGGTCGAACTAGGCCCCACAGCAGGTGTTTTGCTAATAAGTTGGCTGCCAGTGACAATTGATGCTGCAGGTTCATCAAATGGGGTGCGTGTAACAGGCTATGCAGTGTATGCTGATGGACAGAAGGTAAATATGATCCGTTCTTGATTGCTTTTGCAATTAGCTCTAAAAAGTGTAATTCTTAATACATTCAGATAGTGCTTGAAAAAATAGTTTCTAAAGAAAAATGTGAATGCATCCACCATAATAAGAAAAGCACTGATTAATGAGTCATCAAAGTGAATCACTAAGGGCAGCTTGTGGGGAAAGGGGTGGCATCAGCACTGAATTTTCACACCAGCAGAAAATGCTAATTGATTTCTTATAACTGTCAACTCCAACTAATAATTCCACCTAATCTGCGGTAAGTATGTGAGAGAAGAGTGGCTTCTAAAAGTACAGTCAGCGATCAATTGAAGGTGGCTAAATATAAGTAAAGTGCATGCAAATAATGTATTAAACAGTGGACTGTTCCTTTAAAATATGTATAGTATTTTAATTATGTTGCTTCCAAATATTCAGCTGGCACTAACGGCCTCATTGACTAAACTCTGAATAGTCACATAGAGCTGTGAATTTGTGTCAATTTTCCACTTACCCTTGTTCACTTATTGAGCAAACTCTGTGAAGTGGTGAATACGTGACCAATTCGGGCAGCTATGCAAGTCGTGAACTGATGGACCTCTTCGCACGTGCACATATACTTCAACTATTGACTAACATTTGCAGTTTGTCAAAGGTGCGAATGCAACTAGCTGAAGAAATACAAAATATACATATAGTTGAAGAAATGCAAAATACAGTTAGTGGAATATGACATCACTGCCCTTCATTTGTGTAATTTGCCTCATTCCGCATAATTTCTCATCCTACTTCTTTCCATCTGACTGACTACACCACACTACACATCCGACAATGATCAGTGCTTGTTCGCCTGTGCAATTATTGTATTCTCCGCTTAGTCAATAGTGAGAAGTGAATTTGCAACTATTTTGGCGATGCGACTCAAATTGTAGCGAAGTGAATTCACACGTTAGTCAATGAGGCTCTAACTCTTGAACCAAATTTTGTCAAATTGGAGCCAGATTAACTAAGGTTTTTTTGCTGTCAACATGATGAACAATTGCACTGAAAAGGGCAAAAGAAAGCTATTATCTCAGACTAAACCATAAGACTGATAAATGTGTTTATTATGAAAGTGAACAATCTGTTTTATTTTTTCTCAATAAATTGTTTAACTGTAGATCCCTTATTATGTATTTCATATTTGGAAACCTTGGAAAATAGACAATGGATATAATCACATCAGTGCATTACTTTACTTTAAAAGGACAATAGTGGCAAAAAATTAAAGTGCTCAAAATGTCATAATAATTATATTTTATTTTCATGTGTTTTTTATTTAACATTACACATTTCTTTATTAGTTATTTTATGTGTATCTTACTGACATTTTATCAAGGTGTGATGACAGTATTTTACTAATATCTTTTTGCCATGCTACTTATCTTGATTTCATAATTTCCTTTGTGTCCTGTGTTCTTTACTGTTGGTGTATCTGCTGTCATTTTTTGATTAAAGCATTCACAGTTAAACAAAAACAAACTGCAATTGTAACAACAAAACCTGGAAAGTAGTGCCAAAAGAGTCAGTAAAGGATAAATACCACTCACATTGTGCATGTATGCTTTTTTTCACTGTTAAATCACTCTAAACCAGGGTTGGGCAATTATTTTTCCTGTGGGACCACATGAGAAACTGGAATGGCTTTAGAGGGCCAGACTAATATAATTTCCAATTTCACATGTGGCCCCATGGGAAAATGAATTGCCCAACCCTGCTGTATTACTGTATTTCATAGAGCATAACAAACTCTGCTGCCCCCTTCTTCCTAATCCCTACCCTTTGAAGGAGGGGGACCCTATTTTGGTGCTCACCCCCTCCTTCTCTTTGTCCCTACCTCTTCCCTACTTCGTCTGATCTAGCGCTTAGCTTTAGTGCTACAGCTTTCCTTTCATAGGAAGTTGACAGTTAACTTCTTCCTGTTTGAGAAATGTTGTAACGCTAAGGCGAAAGGCTAGATCAGACAGTTGGGACAGGGAGGAGGGGTGCGAGCACGGCTGCCTTATCCCATGGCCCAGCCCTGTCACCTAACGTTGGCAGAAGGGCTTAAACCGTCTCGTAGTAGCTAGCTGAATTAATTTTTTTTAGGAAGAATAAAGCAGGTCTTTGGTATGATCCAAACTAAATATTCAGATGACTCAAACACATTATAAGTAATAATATAAAATTAGGGGCTTAAAAATGAAGCCTTTATAAACTGAAGGTTAAGACCTTTTATTATAGCTATTAGAATAATAATGATTTTTTTTAAATAATGAGAATGAAGATCAATATCGTTTCTGGCTTATCATAGAGCCTGCAATGGGTACTCACCGCTCAATCCCCTATGTCAGAATTGTAGATGTCTGGGTGCTCCGGTATGAGCGGACGTCTTTAAGCAAGGCATAGGAAGATGTATACCAGCACTCCAGGTTAACAGTTAAAAATTTATGTTTATTGGAACCTCATTAAAAACGAGTTTAAATCATGCCATGATTAAGCGCCCTGACGCGCGAAACGCGTAGGCACCGCTTAGATTGATTTTAAACTCGTTTTTAATGAGGTTCCAATAAACATAAATTTTTAACTGTTAACCTGGAGTGCTGGTATACATCTTCCTATGCCTTATCATAGAGCCTGACAACATTTATTAAACCATGCTAACATGCATTTAGTGTTTGTTACCTGGGTGCTCAGCACAATTAGCACTTATTGTACATAATTTATACATCTGTACATATAATTAGTTACAAATAAAGCTCTACCAGAATTATTGCATTCAGGCTCACGGTGAATTAGGATGCACTGACTTCTGCTGACAAAAAGTTTTACCATTAAAGAGATGTGTATCATTAGCTATATACAAAGCTGGGAATTTCCACTAGTAGACAGTGACAAGATAAAAATTCAGCTGTTAAAAAATATTGACTGTTTTTTAAAGTTTCATTTGGAAGTGTAATATTTCAGCCAACTGGTGAACCATACATTTATTATATTTTTTTTAAGAAAATGACCTAAAGGAATGACAAACTGTAACATTTGGACATGCTTATTAACAAGTAATCTGTATATACAACACTAAAGTGGCCTTTGATAGATTCGGAGCAAGCATAAGAGTTCAACAGAAAGTGAGAAGTCAAATCATTTGCATTGTAGAAATAAATGTGTGATATATTTTTGGAGCATATATATATATATATATGTAATAAATGTATGTTTTACACTTTTTTCTTGACAGCGGTGTATTAAGCATTTATTGACCTTAGATAAGTGATTGCCTAACTCTGCCTTTTGTATTTTGTTTTTTAATTACCAAGAATCTCATGAATAAAAGTAGATGGAAATGAAAATGAAATACACCCCATGCCTCAAGTAATAAGAAAGATTGGTTTGATGCTTTCATATATTTAGTTTTGTTAGGCCAGGGGTCGGCAGCCTTTCCACAGGAGGATGCCATTTTGCTCCCTCCTCCACAGGGGCAAAATTTTTGAGGAGTGCATGCTCCCAATCACATAACCTGCCGACATCCTATCAGAAGAAGCGTCTGAGGTCATAGGCGGGAGATGCGCACAAAGCCACAATAAGGCAGATGAAGTGCCGCTACTTGAGAGCTGTGGTTTACTGGCCCCTGTGTTAGGCCAATACCACACTGACTACTGAGCTGAGAATAGTATTTATTGTCTTCTACTGAACAAACCACTTACTACAGATTGATTCCCCTTAGGCAACATTGAATTTGACTACAGGTAGCAGTGTGTCCCTGCTCTAAATGTGATGCTATATTATAAGTCTGAAAATTAAAAGAGACTTTGTCAGGTGAAAACACTTTGTTTATTCTAACATGTGTCCCTACGACATCTGACAGAAGACTTTTATATTTATTTATTACCTTCTCTGTAAATAAGTGATAAAACATAGCATATTTGTCAAGGAAAATTTGATATTTTCTTATTTCTCCCAATTTGATTTGTTTTCATCAGTTTTGTGTTACCAATTGTATTTTTTACTAAATAGTTTTAGTAAAAACTATTTAGTAAAAAATATTTTTTACTAATACATTTTTGTATTATTGTCCTTTGCAGTTATGGGATAAGTTTTTTAAATGAATGTTTTTCTCTGTGTGTTTATTTTTTTTTACTGAATTGCTTGTTGTGCGGTATTTTATTCCTCAGCACATTCTATATAAATGTTTGAATGTTTTATATAGGTACTAGAAGTTACCTCTCCAACTGCTGGTAGTGTGTTGGTTGGCATGTCACATCTGCAGCTGCTACAGGTGTCGAAGGAAATCTCTGTTAGAACTATGTCTCCTAGTGGAGAATCTGTCGATTCGGTGCCAGCACAGATCCCATCTGCCTTGTTTAATGTTCCAGACTATTCCACCTTGTTAAACCCATTTTCTAACAACAGCCTTACCAGTGAGCCAGTGTTGGGCAAGTCATTCGATTCTTATTCAGGAAAATTTATTTCCAAGCCTGTCACATCGTCTTCCCCCTGCTCACTAAGCACTACAGTTGCCACATGCACCAAAGCCAAATTATCCATCCATACCAGCTGCAGCAGAGGGGGATCCATAGATTCGTTGGTGATTCAGACACCACATCACTTACCGTCTCCACTTAGTGCTTCCTCTGATTACTGCCAAGGATCTTCCAGGTCTGACTCTTCTGAGCCTATTCTACTACAGGAATATTTGCAGGGAGCTGTTTGCCCAGCTTTAACCAAGGATCCCCCCGCTAATGTTCCCAGAACTGTTACATTTCTGGAAAGTTCCACTGAAAGCTTAGAAGTAACCAAAACTGATTTGCTAAAAAGAGAATCCATACTCCTAAATGAATACCTGGTAAGTGCAAACTCTTCTGCTCTACTGTAATTCTGTTTTAAAATATGGACATAGTATTACTAGTATTGTCTGTTGTGTTTCCCTTCAAATAAGTTATCTCATTATTTCCTAATTTTTCAAAAACTATTTCTTTCATATCCTTGGATATATTTATAGAATTCCGTGTGTGTATGAAAACACTTATTACATTTGAATACGATATTGCTGTTTATTTCTATATGTATTAGTTATAAATGCTGGGGAAAAAAGGTTTTTGGTACTACAAATATTGGCAATATCAAGCATAACCATGTGGTACAGCAAGTCTTACTGTGATGAATTTAAAATCAAAAATAGTGTTTAAGGAATTTTACTGCAGAGCAATGGTACTGAAACTTTTCATGGTGTACAGCACCTTATAAAGCACAGTGGTTGAGCTACTTATGCAGCAATATTTGTTTTTATTTATGTTGTGATTCAAGGGAACGGAGATGGAGGAACTGAAGCAGTAGTGCAGAATGGATTCACGAAGTGTCACTACTAGGAACACTACTATTTTGTCACTAAATCCTGTCCTCAGGACTTGACAGTAGTGCATGATTTTTCCTCACAGCAGTGGATTATTAATTTGATGTTGAATTATTAGACATCCAGCTGTGCAGCTATCCACAAACCATTCAGCATTTTATGAAGATGTCTAAGAACAAATGCTATGGAAAAAATTAATCCAATTTTTACACCACATGCATAACCATAACAGCAGCAAACTCTACTCAGAGCAGCATCATGGATACTCTTCTTTTACATTTATATGACAGTCTGAAAGACAACTATAAACAATTCAGTATTTCACCATAGTTTCTAAGCATACAAGGCTGAAAAAATCATGCAAGCAATGTTCCACACTTGAAATTATGTGGACTTAATTCCTAATCTTTCCTAATGTCTATAAATATAATTAGCCATTTTTCAAACACCTTAACAAAAAGAAAGAATGTTTTAGTAAAGGCTAAATGATTAATACCATTTGCTGTGAAAGTATGTTTTACTATATTTCATAAGAAGTATTAAGTTAATACTGTACATAACTTATATAAAAAAGTTTTAATCAAAAATGTTGTTTGATTTTATGTGGGTTTTTTTTTTTTTTTTTTT
>WMED01000264.1:23711-38710 GCA_019650415.1 Pipa parva
TTTTTTTTTTTTTTTTATGGCAAAATCTAAACTTAGATCCAACTGGCATTTAAGTCACTGAAATACAAAAATCATGTTAGTACTGTATTTTTCGCTCCATAAGACGCACCTAGAATTTTAAGGAGGAAAATCAGAAAAAAAGTGAAAATAAGAAAAGAAATTCTGAACCAAATGGTGTGTTAAAATATTTAAAGGGGAAATAATGGTAGAAATTAAATTAATTTATTATAAAATATACCTGGTACTAGTTGGGAAATCCAAACTGTCATGGGGATTGGAGCAGCTGCTCCTGCCATGCCTCTCCATGTCTGCCCTCCTGCCATGTGGCTCTCTATGTCTGCCCCCACTCCCATCCCTCCTGCCATGCGGCTCTTTACTCTCCTGCCATGCAGCTCTCCATGTCTGCCCCCACTCCCATCCCTCCTGCCCCCATTCCCACCTTATTCCAGAATTCCAGTGATGCACTCTCAGCATTCCTCCATACTAAGTTGAATGCGACACGCTCCATTGGCTGCTTCAGGTCTTTCCTGAATCCACGGCAAATACAGCTGACAAGACCCAGTTGCATTCAACTTACCTCACTATGGAGAAGCGCTGAGAGGAGGCGCACTGCTGGAATGCTGGAGGAGATGAGTCATCCATTTTCTTCAGCTTCTGCGGGGCGCCTGGAGGGGGGGTTGTCTTACCGACACCCCTCCCCCCTTCCCCATGCCCTACAGCAGCTGAAGAAAAAAATTAGCATTCGCTCCATAAAACGCACAGCCATTTTCCCCCAACTTTTGGGGGGGGAAAAGTGCATCTTATGGAGCGAAAAATACAGTACGTGCTGCTCCCAGGCTCAGACTGGAGGACAAATTGGGCTTTGTGCAGAAGGGAAAAAGGCATTCTCCAGTGTAAAATTACTGTATTTTCCGGACTATAAGGCGCACTTTCTATGAGCACCTTTTAAGCAATCTTGGTTCATATATAAGGCGCACCGGACTATAAGGCGCAGCACATTACCAGTAAATAAACCATAGCTCAGGCCGCAAGTCAGATTTTATTCAACTTACGTTGGGTTCATATGTAAGGCACACCGGACTATAAGGCGCACTTTTTATTTCTGATAAATTCTCAGCATTTTAAGTGCGCCTTATAGTCCGGAAAATACGGTACAAGTATTTTTGTTATTAGAAATGTTCAATAGGGCTTGCTGCTTCAGTTCACCCTGCTTATTTCCTATAGTGTTATGCTTGTGTAAGAAAGGCCCCGATATATAAAGCAGGCTGACAGCAAAACAAAAACTGCATTCTGGATGTAATGGATTTTGGGTTAAAAACACAGAACCAAACAGAAGTGTCTGCATTATCTTTCTAGTGAGTGATACATGAAAAGTCACAGGTTTAGATAGATAGTATTTATTTGTCAATTCTACATATGTACATAAGGACATACAAGGAGTGAAATTATGTTACTCTTCTCTCCAACATAAATGACATTAAGAATAGGCAGTATTACTACAAAAACTAAGTAAAATGCAAGAACCATAATATAATAAAGTAATGTAAAGTGAAAGTACATACCAGAGCTAATGAAACAGTCATATTGGAGCAATTAGTATTGATGAGGAGTTGAATGACAATACCAATCTTGGTTTCTTGGTTGTGATATGCTAACGCATCTTACTTTGTAAATAGAAATTTATTTTTAAAAAATGTACTTTTGTATTAAAGTCGTTCATCGGCATGTCATGTCAGATTCTGGGAAGTAATAATTGTAGCTATATTTTATCTAGGATGCTTCAGACACCACTCATTCTGAAAGCAATGATAATGTAGTGACCAGCAGTCTGCCAAGCATTGTAGAAAGAGAAAACATACAAAACACCAGCAACATGAGTGAACACTGCAAAATGACCAAAGAAGATTGCTCAAGCCAAGAGACTGGGAATTTAGAGCACTCCAACTACAAAAGATGTTATCTGGGAATCACCATTGAGGACTTTCTAGAAGAAAGCGAGAGGAAGAGCTCATCTGGCAATAGTCTTATTGGTGATATTTTGGTTAGTAGGAATGTCTTTTAAAGTTCACAATAGACGTGCAATATTTTTGCATATTTATGTATGCATTTTATCAGTATTCTTTGGATCAACCCCAACCTCAGTTTTACAGTAATTTTTTCTATGTTCTTCACGATTGTATGTTTTGCTGCAAAATATTTGTAGGTTTTGTCATAGATCAGATTCATGAGAGACTTTGTATAATGTATGACCGTTCTATTAATTTTATCTATTTGTTTATATAGCAACATTTACTCTATCATCTTAAGGTGTAGGTAAAGTTGGGCTTGCCTAATTTACAGTAAAGTATAAATGACATGAAGATGTGGGCACATCAGCATTATTTTTAATCCTCTTGTAGCTTATCTGCATATATAGTTGTGGCCAAATCATACTAGTCTGCCCACTTTCACTTTTGTAAGTATCTTTTCTTTAGTTGATAACTTATTGTAAGTAGCAGAATACTAATGCAATAAAACAAAATAACACAAGCTAAAATGTTCATATTATTAGGATGTAGTCATTCAGACTGTTAATTGGAGGGATATCCGGTTTGTGTTTCATGAACATTTTTAATGCAGTCCACTTGTTCTTTGATAGGGTCACCAGTTTGCTCGGTTATCATATAACATTTTTATTACATTATTAGTTGTATGTTTCAACATATGTCAGTTCTGAAGCTAAACTTTATTACCTCCAACAGTGCAGGTAAAGTGATTAAAAAAAAAATTAGGGGGAAGTTCAACCATTTAAGAACTTTCATTACCTCCAGCTTCAGACTCCTACATGCAGATTTTTTAGTGTGGCATGAGGCTGCTGCTCTTATTGTATGTAAAACTCAATGTGCAGGACATCTTAAGCAGACCATATTGTTGGCCAGTGTTTTCTGCTGATTTCTTTTTAGGATTCTGTAAGACCAGTGAGACCAGCAGTCTTAAATAGCACCAGTGCAATAGTACACTAGTAGCAATAGTAACATTAAATTAAAATACATGCAGCCCAATCTGTTCCTTTTTTTTTATTGTTTCAAATTACAAAGAGGTCTTGTTTGAAATGTACATTGTACAAAACTGTACAGAAACCATTAACCGGTTTTCCTTTATCACTTCTTCAGGAAGGTGACGCCTCCTTGCCAGAAACACTTCCTGCAGTATCTCATATTGAGCATAGTCGTAGTTCTACCCTTTCTGACATTATGGAAGAAGAGGAAGATGATGATCATGATGAGGAACAAGACAAACTTAATATAACTTCACCAGTACAAAAGAAATGTCAGATGGGATTGAAAACTGGATATGAACATGCAACAAAGGTAATATCAGTAGCTTAACTGCGCTTTAGTTATCCAGTGCAATGCAAATATAAGAGGAAGAGTCTAAAAAGAAGAATACGCAGTTTTCATGTGGCATTTTCCAATAATAATTGGGTGTATTGTAAAATATCATTTTATACACCATTTTATACAAATTATGTTTATGAATCATTTCTGCTAAAAGTGCTCTTAGTAATCCAAGGAAAAAATTCATAAATTGTATTTATATGTATTTGTTTAATTTGCAGAGTTTAAAATATTGAAAATGTATGTGTGCTGCTGTCACATTGTTGTATGGAGTTACATATAGATGCTTGCTAGCATTACAGAATAGTTATTCTTGTTGGATCCATTTCTGATTTAAAATTTAAAAAAAAAAAGTGAAGATTACCTGCACAACACCCTAATTGGTATAGCAACTGTTAAAACCAATTTTATTATTATTCAACTAAAATTGGAGTTATAGCTCAGCGATTGCCATTAGACATCCCCCTTTCCAACCCAATAGTATCGAATAATATGATAACGGATAGAGCAGTTAGGTTTTTGAACTGTCCAATTAGACCAGTGAGTACTTGGGTTATCCTGAAGTCTATGATTGGAAAAGCTCTGACCCACCAATGAATAAGAGGGGCAGATGCTAAGCAACAGGTGTCTCTCATTCTACAGCTTACAGAGTATCTGAACAGATTAGTTCTTTACCAGCAGCCTGTTGTACCAATTCTTGAAAAAATCCCTGTAGGGGACAAAATGTGCATTGAATTTACAGAATACTAAGAGTTGAAACTATATAACTCAAACTGGTGACACATTGCCCTGCCCACCCTTGTTTGGAGAAACTAATCAAATAAAAGCTGCACTTAAGTGAATAAACTTGTGGCCCTGAGTCACTTCTAGGGATTCAATTTCTAAAGGGTAGGGGACCATTTAGAAATAGAGTGCCTCAAAGTGACTCAGGGCCACAAGTTTCTCCACTTAGGTGCAGCTTTGATTAATTCTGTGAAAGCAGTTCAGATATTTTTATACTGGTTCGATTTTGGCTCTCTTTTTCTCTGCTAAATGACATGTAACCTTTACAAGATTTACATTATCACACTTATAAGGTGCAACATTTAGCTGAATATTAACCTGATTCCTATGCTCCTTTGTCAATTGTGAAGTAATTTGAATTAATAATTAATAATAATAAAATTGGTTTTAACAGCTGCTAATAACAATTAGGTTGTTTTGACGTTAATGTGGTAAAGTATTCTTACCTCTCTTTTGTTTTTTCTGTGTAATTAATTACAGACCTAGCACCACTAATTTTTGAGACTCTAATTCTGATCATCAATTGTGCATTGTGTTCTAACCTTTTCCCTTTACCCCTTATTTGTACCATTTCTGATTTAACTATGGTTCACTTTGATGGAGCATTTTTAATAATCCATTGCTCATTTTGCACCTATTCATACACTGGGGTTATTTATTAAAGTGTAAAATTGCCTAGCATAGTGACTTCATATCTGTTCATGTCACAATGATCGGGAAGACGTAAATTCACTTCTCCTTATTCATGAAGCAGTGGACTGCATCAGACATGGTCGCATGCATAGTGCAGCATAGTCAGACAATAGTGGGATGAGAAGTCATGCGGAGTGAGGAGAACTCCTCCAGTGAAGGGCAATGATGTCACCCTCACTAACTGTATATAAGGGAAAAATACTTATTTTTATATGTCACCTTATGCCTAGTTCATGTTTAGTAGTAGACTAATTTAGTTGCAGTCGCCATTGTTACTTTTGAATGAACAGTCGCCTTACGCAACACTGGAGCCCTGCCATCAAACCCCTCAATTCGCCACTCTGATGTGGCAAAGGAAAACAGGTGAATTCAGAGCAGTACACCTTGTAGAATTTGCTCCTTCGACAGACTGTCACATATTGAATATCCAAATTACATTTGCATAGGCACGCAAAGTGATGCAAATAACTGTGACTCCAAGAGTGTCGTAAGCATCTGAATTGATCGGGAATTCATCACATCACAGAGTTTGTTAAAGAAGTGGGGTTGGAGAAGTCGCGGAAGGGTGTGAATTCAGGCATTTACACGACAGTTCGCCCTTTGATAAATAATCTCTACATTGTGTACAATATTTTTGCTTTTGCTATAAAGACTAATAAGTTTTCACATAATTAAATGAAAAGTTATATTGTATATAAAACTGTAGTATTAAACTGTGCCTATTAAGGTTTACTGTAAGTTCTTCTGGTAGCATTCACTCTTCCGTGAGAATGAAAATATTTTTACCAGCTGTAAATTTAGAATAATTTAACTGTAACATTAAAATGTTTTATTGTTCATAATGTTATTTCAGATTAGTTTTTCATCTGTTCTGTACTTTTGGAATAAAAATTATTGTATCTTGTGTGCCTTTACATAATATTTGATATTGTCTGTTACCTGTGTAATTTTTATCAAACCTTCTTTTGCTTTACTTCTTTCCTTTATGTTAAACATCCTCATCCTGTGCCTTTTGATTCCTTTGAATTTGCATGAAGTTGGATATTTGTGAGACTGACAGTGATGAGGAAATTCTTGAGCGGATGTTGGCTCTTCCCCTAAAGACACAATGCAGCAAGAAACTTTTTAGTATTCCCGAAGTAACTGAGGAAGAGGATGAGGAGGAGGAGTGTATTGGAGCATCTGTAGCTAAATCAACAATATGTTGTAATGTAGAGACCCCAAAATACCATAGAGCTGGGCAGAAACCTTTATTTGTTAAATCTGATGAAATATTTTCACCAAAACCTGTAACTGAAACTTGTAAACCACTGAATATTGAGCCTTGCAAAAAAGAGAATCTTCCAAAAAATAGACAAACAATAAGTGATTTGGAGGATGTGTTTCAGAACCAGGAATGGCTCCCAAAAACAAAGGTTTGTACATCTCAGCAGCAACTTGATAACCTGAAGCCCAAGGGTAATGAAAAGTCATCATGGGATGGAAAGAGAATATGTAATATGACTAACAGAGCTCATTCTTTTCCTGAATCAAATAGTAAAAGGCAAAATGATGCACATGAGCGCTGCAGTCGTTTGGCAACAAATTCCAATCAGCCTGTTTCTTTCAGTCCACAAGGTCACAGCCAGAAGGACCAGATATTATGTCATAGTGATCAGGATATTCCCCATGTCCAACAAAAAAGCAGGAAAGGCAACCCCAGAAGATTCTTTCAAAGACGGCAGTACTCTGAGCCTTCAGAATTGAAGAACAAAAAAAATAATTCTTTCAACTCTAGAAATTTTGAAATTGATATAGAATATGATACAGAAGATGAAGAAGACTCTGCATTTTCTGTTGATTGTTTAAACCAAAAGAAGACAAACATTTTGGAGGATAGTTCTCAGACAGATCGAGATGGCTGGAGTGACTGCTCTAGCCAATCAGAACAAATTAAGTATAGTAAAAGAAGGACATTAAGGCGCCAGGTCAAAGTACAAGACAACAGCATGGAAACTCTAAAGAAAACTTCATTGCATCATAGTCACAATATTCAAGATACCAAGCAAGACTACAGAACAACTGAGCCATATAACAGGCTTGCAAGGAATACATTTGTTCAAGCAGCTGAATGGGACTGTATTGGAAAGGTGAACTCTAATAACCCAATACCTAAAAGGGTGTGTTTTGTTAATTCTGGTTTTTATAATGCAACTTTTTAGTGGCTGTAGCTTTTACCATATTTTATTTGCTTTGCAGTCTGTGCTTTCCCTGACCAATGAACGAGCTAAGATATTGGTCAACTGAGACTTCATTCCACTGCTCAACTGCTGCTTTGCTCCTTTAGCTCTTTGAATAGTAATCGTGACTAATGCATTTGGCATACAGTATTTCTCTTACAATGACTTATATGGCTGGTATTGTAAGTGTTTGATTGGATTGTGGTTTAACAAAGCATTTCATTTACTAAGACATTAAATCATCAAGCCTAATAACTATGATCTTTGCTTTAAATCCTCCAAAAAGTATCATTGGTGAAAGCAGGTCAGCTTCCTCACATTATGTTTTTTTTCCACATGTATATATATATATTCCTAAATTTTTGTATAACCAAGCCAGGCAGAAAGGTAAACACCAAAAAAGCCAAAAGCAAAGCTCTGATAAAACCCACAAAACCTGCAAGGTGGGGCTTTCTTCAGTGACAATACATGGCCCGTAGAAAAAAACAACTCTTCTCTAAAAACCCTGCAGGAAAGCTGGAGTCTTCCTAAAACCACCCAAAAGATGGGAATGTAGCCTCAATTACGACAAAGAAACAAACAGTATGGTGTAGTCCGATAAAAAACATGGGCTGCCTTATACAACTATATAATGGATTATGTTCATATTGGTCCATATTACCGTTGGGGAGGAATGATGTAATGTGCTTTCATAAACTTTATTTATATAGAAAATTTCTGTAGGCTACAAAACTTAGAAGCTACCTGTCTGTTTTTAGCAAACTACAATAAGTATGATGGAAATGTACTTGTGACCTATACAAAATTAAAATGTTGACAATCAAACATTAGAATACTTGGGATAAAAATCACACAATTGACTGCTAGAAAGACATGATCTAGGTGAAAAATTGGGCACATGGTCAAAAAAAAATTAGTTGGCCAAAGCATCAATCAATTCAGATACCCTGAAGCAGAAACCTGTGAACAAGTGAGAAATATCACTTAATAAAAAGAAGAATGCTTTTGCAGGATCTCTGCAGGAACAACATGGAATTTAGAATGAGTGCAAAAAAGCCATTACTTATTGGATTTTAAAATCGCAACCAACAGTCTATCCCCCTTTTTAAATTTTCCCCAAATCAAGTAAGTGAGACTGCATTAAGGCCAATATTAATATATAGCCAACATAAAAAAATAAAATGCTATATAAATTTGTAGGCTAGAGAAATGCTGAATGCCATGGTATGACATATTCTTGTATGCTGTCTAGTCCGTACTTTGCTTTACATATTGCTTGTCAGTCACAAATGGATAGATTTAGCTAAAGGTCCTTGTTATGTTGCTTTAGGATTGTTGGAATGGAGACAGCAGTGCATCGTCATTGCCGGATTTTCAAGAGGTTCAATCCTCAAGCAAAAAAGCTGAAACGAATCAGTGGGCATCAGAATCAGGTCTTTTTGTATTTTGATTTTATCTTTATCTTGGAAATATCTTTTGTTCTGCATTTCATTTGTGCATTGTATACCATTACTATTCATTTTCTTTTTACAGAAAATTCTTATTATACATCAGATTATCTTCCAAAGGAAGAGCAAAAACTTTTAAAGCCTCAGAGGCAGGATACGGTACGATTATTTGTAGCCCTCTTTGAGTATGACCCAGAAACAATGTCACCCAATCCAGACGCATATGAAGAAGAGCTTCCATTTAAAGAGGGACAGATTTTACAGGTAAAATATAAAGTATATAGAGATGATTTCTCCAGAAAGGGAATGCTGACCATGTTTAAATGCATATGTTCCTAACTCTGATGTGCAACTTTAATGCTTCTAACTTATTTACAAATTATATATTTGTGGGGCAATATAACTTTTTCCAAACATGCTGTAGGAATTTATACGTATAGATAGAGAGAGATAGACAACAATAGATAAACTGCAATAGAGAGAGAGAGAGAGAGACTGCGATAGAGAAACTGCAATAAAGAGAGAGAGACTACAATAGAGAGAAATAGACAGATATAGATCTATATCTACTGTAGGTTTTAGAACATTACAGTGAACTCTTTAAACACAATCTCCAGACCAACAGTCAGGTCTGACATGCGTCTAGTCATAAAATCTGTAAGAGAATGGAAGAAAATCAAAATATATTTCTTGATATGCTTTGAAGGCTGCCATTTGTAGACAAAAGTTAGAATATATTGTAATTTTTGTTTTCTTTCTACTGCTATTTCCTGAATTCCTTGGCTTTTAATAATAACAGCATGATATCTATTTACAAAGTGACATTTAATGAATATTTAAAAATACTGTTATTGTATACAGTTGCTTTTTTAAGCATAATTTATTTTCACAGGGCACTGGTTTAATTAGCATCTTTTACTGAGACAGTCACATCCTACAAAAATAACAGATGGAATTAGGAATTATGACCCAAAATATGGAAAAAATCAAATGATTTCCTAAGTTGCAAGTACATAGTACTGGTAAAATGGTATCTTTCAGCTAAAATTCCTGTTTCATATGCTTGCAGTCCTCCTTTGTCTGTTAAATAAGCAAACCCCATCCCAGCCCAATTGTTTCTTATGGATATTTGGATAATACACATTCATGAAGTACCCCAAAGTGCCCAAATTGGCTACAACCAGTAGACAATGAGAGACAACACGAACTAATACAAATTAGGAATTCAACTCAAAGTTGACAACTTTGCAAGTACCTTACAAGCCCATTCTACCTATGGTTCTTGTGCACAAAAACTGATTATAATTATAAGGAGTTTGCTAATATGAAGTTGTTGCCCATCCTAGGGATTCTGGAAGTTCTACTTCGACAACAACTGGGAAGCCATACATTGAGTATCATTGTTCTGGGTAGGTTATAAATATTATCTATACACATCTGGTTATTTTTGTTGTGTTACAGGTTTTTGGGGATAAAGATGCAGATGGATTTTACTTTGGGGAATGCGCAGGGAAAACAGGATACATTCCCTGCAACATGGTGTCTGAGCTGCACATTCAGAGTGAAGACATCAGATCTGAACTTCTAAGACAGAGTTGCATATCTTCACCATCATTACTAAGAAGTCTAGGTAAGTACTATAACATCTCTCTTCTCTGTTTGTTTTTATTGTTAACACCAGCTTTATGTCCTGTATATACTGTGTAAAAAACACAATATAGTTGATTTGTTTTGTATCTCTTTAAACTGTACATTTTCAGTTTGGAATGCCAGAAGTGTAAATTACCTTTATATAATTGCCCCAATCTAATCACAAAACAATAGTGTAATGTTTACAACTTTTATGTAAATGTAAATAATGAAATGTTTCCATTTATTATTAGACTAACAACATGCAACTCTGTGTTATAGAATAGTATAGCAAACAAAATCCTGCAATAAATTCTCAAAGAAGCAACATTGAAAGACTACACTTAGCTGTATTGAGGTTTGAAGCAGGTATAATGTAGAGATCATCATCTTACGGGATAACTCCACCTTTAATTAAAAACACCTTTAGAGAGCTTATGTGGAATCATAAACATTTGCAGTTAATTTGTGCCATTTTCCTTTGGTTTTACCAGCAGTATCACTCACTAAATGTTGTCAGCCCCAGCCATGACTGAAGATTGTTTGCTCTGTACCACTCCTCTGTCAGTCTTATATCATTGTGGCGGTTGCATTTAGACAGTCCAGATCACACCATGTTCACACATTAAAGCAGCTACACCCTAACTGAAATCTGGTGTTGCATATAGATCAGTGACATGCTTTAAAGTTTAAAAACTAGAGAACTGCTTACAACTGGCACAGGTAGACAGTCTGCAGTAGCAACCACAAATTAAATTCTCTTCATCCCTAGATATGATTAACAAAATTAGCAATTCTGCTGACAAAAATCAAAAGGGGAAGTAACTCACTGACTGATGTCTCTTGTCTCCAGCTAATCCATCCATGATCCAGCTGCTCTTCACTTTACTGATACTGATAGTGATCTGGACATAGTTTCTTTTTTCACCCTTGTAAGCGTATGCACAGTTGCTGTACTAAGATCAAACACTGCTTCTGTGCTTGCTTGCTTGCATCCCCCTATGTCTGTGCAAGATTATGAGACTGCACAGCTGATAGGGTTTTAGGGAAGGTTGCACAAATTTGGATTGTCAGGGGGTAGCTGCATCAGCATTCAAACCAAACTTCACTTGTTTTTCATCCCAGTTTTTAAAGTGGACCTGTCAGAAAGGAGAACGATGCATTGTTCATGCTCACTCTCTGGCACACCCATCATATTAATAATTCCTCTTTGAATGGGTTTATTTGCTGGTACATTTTTCTTTGATTGGGGCTTGTCTTATGGTGTTTTGCATTGCACCTGTGTGTGGCACTGCTGCTTATATGTCTGCTTGCACTATGTGTTTAGGGCCATTTTGCACTGTGAATCTCTTAGTCTATCTGCTGCAAGCTTCAATGTATCTCTGCATTTGTCTTATGACACTTTTTACTTTGACTGCTGTGTTTTTCTGCATTCAATATGAGTGTATAAATTTGCATTGTCTGGTATTAGGTATGAATCTTTGCTATAAATACATGTGTATTTGAAGAGGCATGATTTATGGGTGTGACATTTTTGAAAATAGGGAGTGACCAGGGCAGTGCAAGAATCTGGATCAGTGCACAGCACACTCTCTCCTGTCCTTCTTTTTCCTTCTTTTGAGACATGCGATATATGATTTCACTATAAGCAAAATTTAAAAATATGCAAGTTCTATTTCTGTCAGTCTTTATATATAACAATACAAACAGACATAATGCAGTGAAGTTTATATGGATAGATACGTAGGAGGTAAAAGCTCAAGCCTCCGTTTATGAATCCCACAAAATGCAAATACATTATGAAAACCTCCTAAACTTTAGTATGTGGTTGCTTACACAATACAATATAAGTACAATAGTCTAGATCCTGACACTGCAAACTCCTACTATTCATCCTAATAATCTGACACTTGAGAAAGGTTTGGTGCTGTTACTATAAGGGAAGAAAAGAGGGGTTCTGGGGGTTGCAGCTTAAGGTTATAAATCTAATATGAGAGCAAGTAGTTACCATAGCTATAGAAAGAAATGCGTAAAGTTCTTATTTTACAGAATTTTTAAAACTTATTTTTTTCTGATTTCTCCTATACAGAGAAGGGGTAGGTCTTTGCATACAGCACCAATCTGGTTTCTGTGTTCACTGATAATTCTTTTTTTAATTATATTTTTTAAAATGTATTCAGTTCCATTAACCTTAATAATTTTATTAATCAAGAAATATGTGACCACCTCAAATGTAATTATGCAGGAGGAGTCTTTGTAAAACATAGGATTACAGCTTTTTAAAAAAAAAATTCATATAGATGATCATAGATTGTTAAAATGCAGATGATTAAAGCAACATGACAATCATTTCAAATTTCAGGTATGTCTTTACCAATGGTCTGCTTGTTTCCCCTATAGGGTGCCATTTGCTCTGTCACTGAAATGTGCATGTTGCAAGTAGACTGTTTTTGTTGCCAAACATATATCTGTATTCTGTTCACTCTATGCTGCCTTCTTTTGTCTCTGCTGCTTTTTTGCTTGGATGTCTTGAAGAAATCAGAGCTTTCTCTCCTCCTGCTCCTCCTCCTTCTCCTCCTCCACTTGCACCTTCTGGCCACTTCATCATTCCTCCTCCAAAACCCAGACGGTCTAAGAAAGGTCTGTCTTTCCCATGTGCTTACCTGCTATCTATTCTAAGCTTTGTGTGCACAAAATTCCAGCACAATCTTTTCTTCCTGAATTCAGAGAAACAAGTTACAGTTCTTTTTTTTTTTTTCTATGTAAAATTGATTATTGGATGTAGTTATAGATAAAACACCTGTTGAAAGGTTAGCATAGTATAACATTGAATGATCACTGTTGCATTAACTATCACTTGATATAACACCCCCCAAAAGTCATCTGTGAACAGTGTATTTTACTATGACCATATAATAAAGGAAAACAAACTTTAAAAAAAACAGTGTGCTCTACGAGTTTCTGCTTTCAGATGTGATTTTTTTTTTTTTAATTTTTCACTAAGCCGTTCAAAATATTGCCTGGTTGGGTGTGGTGTACAGTTTGAACTGTAGGCTTGACAGGCCAAATTTCACCTATAAAACAATTTGTATGTCTTTCAGTTGGCCCACCAGTAGTTCTATATAGTTATCTAAATACTGTACATGTTTCTCTATCATGTAAATTATTATGCTAAATATGCTTACATTATTGTTTATTAATATTTTAGCAGACATGACCCCAGTTACAGACTTAATGAATGTACCAGGTGAGTGTGTGAATATAAGGATGCTTTTTCCAGTTTTAACATAGTTTAAACTTGCATCTCTGTGCTTCCAGCAGCAGCTCACCTACTCTTACAGCTGACACTTGACTTTTTTGGGGCAAGTTTCTGAACCACGTGGAAAACCACTCTACACACAATACTCCATAACAACTAAGCACAAATAAAATCAGGTTTCTTAAAATTTGTAGTAACTGATTAAAAATAAAAATACTGAAATATTACATTAGATTAATTAAGTATAAATGGCTACTGTCATACTGTATGATACTTTATTTGTACTAACGATTCACTCTGCACTGTGTGGATTGATTTAAGTAAGTCTTGTGTGGGTTGGATATAAATAAGTATACAGATCATTTATTTTGACACCCAAAGTTTAAATCTGGTGCATGTTCTTAAAATTTTTCTACAATCTATCTATTGTAAATCCAGCTGATTGGACAAGATTTGCAAAAGGACACACTTGTCTATATAAGGTAGTAAACAGACATTGTGTATCAGTACAACAACAAAACCATGAAGTCTAAGGCATTGTCCGTAGACCTCAACAGCATGCGAACACAGGTCCTTTTTATTTCTTAAATGGGATTTGGAGAAGTTTAGAACTGCTAGTAAATTCAGCAAAGGACTTATGGCAACCTATGTGGAAATGCACTGAAAGGACTCTTAGAGCTTGAGAAACAAGATTCTTTGGCCTTCTGAAAGCAAGATTTAACCTTCTGGCCAAGCATCATATTTGGGGAGAAAAACAGACATTGTTCAGAACCTTTCACAGGCTATAAATACAGTAAAGCAATATCATGGTAGCATCTTGCGGTTTGGATATTTTCAGTTACAGGAACTGGTAGTTTTCAGAAGTTTGATTGAGATGAATAATGCAAAGAAGTAGAAAGAAATCATTGATGGAAACCTGCTCTGGGGCACTCTGAACTTCAGACTTGGGTGAATATTCACATTCCAACATGGCATTGATCCTAAGCTCACAGCCAAAACAACACAGGAATGGCTCTGAGACAAATATGTGAATTATCTTGAGTGGTCCAGGCAGAAGTTACAATGGAAACTGATTAAACATTTCTCCAGAGACCTGGAAATAACTGTGCATCAACACTTCCCAGTCTGACAAAGCTGGTTTAAAACTAAAAGGGAGCATGGGAGTTAATCCATAAACCCAGATATGCAATGCTTGTCGCAGCCTGCCCAGGAAAACCTAAGGTTGCTATTGCTGTAGAACAGGGATCGACAACCTATGGCTCTTTTGATGTCCATATCTGGCTCTTTCACTGAAAAAAGCAGTGCAAGTACCACTCGTTACAGTGTGCCGACAAGTGCTGTAGAGAGAGCTCTCTCATCGCTTCCGGATTGCTATCCAGTCCGGAGCCGCTGACGTCACCAGCTTCCGGGTTGCTAGCCAATCAGGAGCCGCTGATGTCACCGCGAGTCCGGATTGCTAGCCAATCCGGAGCCGCATGTGACGTCAGCTGCTCCGGATTCAAAAGGGCTGAGGGAGCCGCACGTATATATGTGCAAAGGGAAGTGTGATACAGCGCAAAAAACAATCAAAATAAAAAATACAAACAATAAA